>JAUCMS010000055.1:14792809-14803731 GCA_032357445.1 Enteromius radiatus
AAATTCTAGGGTTGTAAATGGACCTGTAAAACCGTTTCTGGCCATTTTCCCCCCTTACCTAAGCTACATACCTTCTACGTACATATCAGACAACAATTTAAAATATTCTCTCAATGCATTCTGTGGCACCTTTAATGACAGAATTTCATTTTGGGTGAACCCTTTAATAGTAGTTGTAGTAGTGGTGGTAGTATTGTCAACTGTTTTCAATTTATCTTGAAGTGTTGCATTTCATTTTTGCAATAATGGATAGATATTTACTTTTGTGGAAATTGACTACATTAAGGCTGGACTGTGCATGTAAAAGTTTCTCGGATAAACAAAAATTATATTCATAAGGAATTAACATTACACTGTCCTTGAACTTTTCTGTGAGACGGATCCTTCTATTGAGCACCAATGGACCAGTAGTGACATGTTATTCAAACCAACGATTTGGTAACAGCGGACTGAACTTCATTAAATGGCTGCCTTTTGGGCGCATAATCCGAAAGTCTGTCAAGCGTGCTGAGGACTCTTTCTGGACAATGTAATATCCTCCAAACATGCTCTTTAGCATCTGTTCACTATAAAAACACAACGCCACACTCCATTCTTAGCAAATGATGCAGGAATACACAACAAACAGTGGATTATTTCATGTGGTTAATGACGCAAACCAACAGGCGAGGTGCAAACGAACAAGACAAGACCCATATGTCAAAAGATGAGTGAGAGGGGGAAAAAACCCACAAAATACATTATGTCGAGCTATATTTATGAACAAAAGGGTCTTTTATGGTTCTGGAAGCGTATTAATGAGTCCATGCATCTCTTGCGAGGTCAGTCAGTCAGAAGCTTTCAAGGTACCTCAATTTTAATTGCCTGTTAAAGACAACTATAGTACAGAAATAATCCACGCTGAGTGAAAATGGCATATGTTCCAGCACATGGGTTTTATTTCGACCGATGCCTTGGATTCGTCACAATCCGTCTCTTGCGCAGTCACAAAGAAAAAGCAACCTCGATATACACATGCATGCTGGGACGTGAAGTCTGAAGGCCGTCCAGGACCGGAGGAGGGAACACAGCTTACAACACTGAGAATCAAAAAGCATGGCATACTTTAATGAGGCAAACGAACATTTATGGGAGACGGCTTTCCCAGCCAGCTGGATCCTGGAACTTAGAGGCGCCGAGCTAAAGTGACACTTTCACGAGAGGAGAAAGTTACTCAACGCTTGTCCGTCTGCACGTGTTACCAAATCCCGCTAGACACTGTCAGCGCTCCCCGCGGTGACCCATCTCTGTTGAAAGGCCTCGATACACTCACAGCAAAGTTATTTTTTGTTCTTTGCTTAGGGGTGAATACAATTTCAGTGCTTCCCACAGGATTTTGTGAGACTTGTGGCTTAAGGTGATGTCACATATGAATTAGCATATATGACATCATTAAGTCCAGTATGTGTTTAGACGAGTTTTGGCACACAGGAATAACTCTCACTATATACTTCTTAAATCCTGATTTATAAAAAAGTCATTAGGTTTGTCAGTACACCTGTTTTGGAAAATGCTGACAAAACATTATGAAAGTTGCTTAACATTGTGCTAAATTCACGCTCGTGAGTGTGAGAGACGCTGGAGCTGATGGCTCGGGAATTTGTGGGTATTTGTGGGGGTTGATTTGGATATTGTTGCAGCCCGCCACAAATAAATCAAACACTGAATCTGAAAAAACTAGGAATGCACCAAAAGTTTGGAGATCTAATTTTTCAGTATAATATACCAAATTAGCAAATAGGTAAAATTACTCAAATTGTGCTCAACAATGATACGATGTGATCAAATAGAGGCGGGCACATCATTATGCTTACTTGCATTTTTTAACCCTTGACATTTTCAACATTTAAGCGATTTCAAATTTTTCAAGTAAAATAATAAATAATAAATACGTTGTGTGTTAGCTGCTTTGCTGCTGACAGAATGCCGGTGCGCTGCATACAACCTTGTTTCCATTGCCATTTCTAATTGGCCAGCAAGCCCGGAACACGAGATTCGACCATTTTGATTGGCTAATCGGTTTGTCACTCAAATGTCAGAGGCGGGGGAAAAAACCTCCGACTCCTGAGCTTAGGTTATTGCGGGAGTTAAAACCTCAATATCGATGCGATAAAGGTTAATCGTGCAGCCCTAGTGTGATTGCCGTGATCTGTCTCTAGAGCTCATCTAGGTGCAGCTGGCCCAGGGTTGCAATCTTAACTAATCACTGCAAAAGAATAATTCAAAGAAAGCTGAGCTTACAGAGAATGCATGATTAGATCTAGCTGCACACATACTATGTTGAAGATGAACTTTATATCTAGTGCATTACACGCATAACCTACTGTACCCATTAAAACTGTATACTGTATCCCAATATCTCCATGACAACCACATACCAATCATTCTACGATTTTCCAAACTTACTCCAAATTAAACCTTTTTTCAACTGAATGAAAAGGCGGGAAATGCACTCTATTCAAACTCGGCCCTCTTTTCTTTTGATTTCTCACCTCACTCAACAGTTTGTTTCTCAATCTCCCGTTTCCTCAAGCAAAACGGCACAACAGCTGTGAGTGGTTTAACGCACCCCAGTCAAGGGCAAACAACATCCACTATGTGTCCCTGACCCCCGCTACTGTCGCATATGTGAGCAGTTTAACACACGGCCGGGGTCACACCTCCACTGACCGCTCCACCCCGAGACCCCCAACCACACACACAAACACAACCCGACGACAGCAAAGATGAGCCTGTATGAAGGAGGCAAGAATAAGATGGATGAACTTCCCTCAAAATACACACACACACTCTGCGTCAACCTGTCAAGGCTGGATACATGAACTGGGTGCTCGGTGAGATATGAAAACATGGAGTGTTTTCTTATCTAACTCAGATCACATTAAAATAGCAGCTTTAGATGAGGGCTGCGAGTGGAAACGTTGAGTGATGTGGAGGTGGCAATAGTCCAGAGGCCTTTTGACGTGAACCGTCAGTCACCTCAGCAGGAACTCGACAAAACTGTATGAACATGAAAACGGATTAACTTCTTAACTCAATAATCGCTATGTGCTTTTATGACAGCATACACGGCAGCACTGTGTGAAATCCATATTCGAACGCGTTCTGCTACATCTGCAAACAGATACAGTGATGTATATCAGAAGTAGGTTTCCTCACAGATTGTGGGACAAAAACTCGTTCTTGAGTGAAAACATTATTAAATTAAATGCAATGTTTCAAGTCCCACAAAATAATTTAAAGAGTACAGGCGAGTCACCTTAAAGGCATAGTCCACCCAAAAAGTAAGACCTCCGAAACACAAATTAAGCAAGAGGCCTTACACGATCAAGGACATCATTATTATTTTTATTATAAAATCTGTATTTATGAATAATTATAAGGATTAATCACTATTAATTGCATCCAAAATAAAGTTATTGTGTACTCTGTATATTTATTACGTATATATAAATACACACACATGCATGTATATACTAGAAAAAAATGTTTGTTCATATATGAAATATATTAATTATATGAATATAAATATACGCATGTTAATACATGTAAACATTTGAAATATATACACTGTATGTGTCTTTATATACATAATAAATATACACAGTACACACACATTTATATTAACAAAACCTTTTATTTTGGATGCGATTAGTCACAATTAATTGTTGCCTAGCACTAATAATTATGTTTGAAATGATTGTTATAATTATGAAATAATTAAAAAAGACCTGGTTTTGTGTGGATAAATTTACACATTCATTATTATAAAAAAAAAAAAAAGTAAAATAGGGCACAATATACTGTATAATAAAAGTATTTTTCCTTATTTAATTTTTACAGGTGTTTTACCAGTATTTAAAATATATTGCATTGTTAATAGAAATGTGCGTAAAATTCATGGATAAGGTTGAGTGTAATTAGCTGCCAGTACTTTTTCTGTTATTTTACAGATAGGGTTCATTCATTTTAATTGTTTACAAAAAATAGACATGTTTATATGTTGTCAATTTCAAAAACAGCGTCAGTTTTCACAGCGATGCAACAGAACCATTTCGGTTTCTAAAAAGATTCCTTTCAGTGAACAGTTATTTTATTTCTAAGTGTGAAGTACATTTAAATGATCTAAAGCAGTGGTTCTCAACCCTGGTCCTCGCGCCCCCCTGCTCTGCATATTTTGCATGTCTCTCTTTGTTAACGCACCTGATTCTGATAATCAGCTCATTAGAAGAGAGCGCCGTGCATGAGCTGCTCAATTGACATGGTCCCTACACAGTGTCCGTTAAAGTTTACTTCACTTCGGAACATTCATTCACGGATTTGCAATGGAAATAAGTGAATACGATTTAAATTAAGTCTCGCACACTCGCGCACACACTGTGCTAGATCAGCGGTTCTCAATCATCGCGCCCCCGATCTGCGCATTTTGTACGTTTCTCTTGTCATTTGTTCTGTTCGAACGTATGCGCACCGCGAAGTGGACATCAGCGAATATTCCGCCATGATTCCAGTTCGAAGTGAATTTATACATTCCATTCAAAGTGCATTTAAGTGCGCGAGACGTTATTTAAATCATATTAAGTTATTTACGTTGCAAATCCGTGAATGAATGTTCCAAAGAGAAGTAAACTTTAGCACAGAGCTCTCTAATCTAATGTGCCGATTATCAGAATCAGGTGTGGTAACAAAGAGAGACATGCAAAATATGCAGAGCAGGGGGGCGCGAGGACCAGGGTTGAGAACCACTGATTTAAAAAACCTAGAAAGTAATGAATTTTCATTTTTGGGTCAACTATTTCGTTAAGGGTTTTTCACTGAATCATAAATGCAGATAAAGAAAGTTTATTTTTGAGAGTTTGCTTGAGACAAGATAAAAAAAAAACACAGAATAGAATGCAAATTGGGATCAGAAAATGTTGCAAGCCAGATTCAAACCTGCATTTCTCACATGAGCACCACAGCTGCTAAACAGCTTCAATGGGACACTCTTGTGCCTCTCTTGGTTCATATTCAAGACCATTAGCGGTCGCTCTTGAGTCACAACTCTAGTAACTTGGCAAAGAAAGCTCCGATGGCAATGGAAAGTCTGCAGAAGCGAGCGGGACTGTCTCACAGGCTGATAAGGAGGTGATTCCATTGTGTCATTACACCAAACGTCTGCAGAGGGAAAAAACACACATGGTGGAGGATTATTAGAAGAATGGCCGGAGCACGAGGACTAACTGCAGGGTCTCGTAAATCCTCTGTCTGAAAACATCAGACGGGCCTTCGCACTCCGCACATTTCCAAAACACACAGGATATTGGAAATCCCGTTTGCAGAGCTTTATCCCGCGAAAACGTCAGGGGAGAGAAAATAATGAAAATTTACAGACATCTGCATTATTTTCCATTTTTTCATCTCACGTTTATGCAGCGCATGACAGTTTCTGAATGCTCGGAAACTTTGATGTAATATTGCCAGAGATGAATTATGGTCCGGGACAGTGGGGCCAATGCTGCGGGCCCCTTGACTGCCAGGGGCCTCCACTACGCAGAACTGAAATTTCAAGACTGCAAAAAAAAAAAAAAAAAAAAGAGAAGATCGCTATGGCATATCTTGGACTCCAATAAAATATATAAAATTTCATTATACAAATGCCATTTAAAATATACAGCAAAAAATAAATGAATAAATAAAAAGACGTGCAAGTATAATTGTGTGTGTGTTATGTATTGTATGAATGTTTATCAGAGGAGTATGAAGAGACCACATATGGTTTCGGCATTCTCGACTCAATAACTCAACTTGAAATTTATCGCTCCCTAGTCAGGCAGCAACATCTAAGAATGCTAATATAATAATCTACACATTTGAACTACTGATTCAAATGTCTAACAACAATATCCAAGACTTTGTTTTCCTTGCCCTGAAAAATGTTCTGAAAATTAAGTGAAATAATTACTTTGGCTTGGGCTTGTGATAGCTTCATGAAATGTTACGTCTGGCACAGAGTTTGGCACTGACTTATGGACACTGGAAAAAGGGCAAAAAACTGCTAAGAGCCATATTTATGGCTAGAATGAAAAAATGAATAATTGACAAGAGCAGATTGGAGACATAGCTGTGATGCATTAGGAGAGCCATCAGGTGTTTGAAGTTGGCATCGGTGTTTCCCAACCTTGTCTTTCCCATCAGTAGAACTCGTTACCCACATCAAATTAGAAATAGGATTTCATTTAAGACTGAAATTTAGGTATATATATATATATATATATATATATATTATTTTTGATTTTATCTTTGATTTTTGTTAGTTTAGTTATATATATATTATAACTTCCTGAAATATGCAAATTTGGAATAAAAATGTAAAATTAAATTAAACTAAAATTTGAAAAGAATTTATCAAGATTTATCCTGGATTATGCTATATTTGACCAAATAAAGTGATTGATGGGAAGAATTAAATTAAATTATTATTATTAATTAAATTTTACAAATTTAATTAAATTGAGTGAGTGAATTTATTAATAACTCGATAATCAATTAATTAGAAATAAAAATAAATCATAAACATGAATTAGGCTTGGAATAAAATCAAATAAATTCAAATATAACAAATTAAATAAATAAAATAGTGACAGAAATCACTAATAATTCAATGATCAATTAATTAGAAATAAAAAAGAAACCATAATCATGATTAAATCAAAATGATTGTACATACATATTTTATATATATATATATATATATATTTTTTTTTTTTTTTATTTCTTGTTTTGTTTTGGGTTTTTTTATTTACTTTTAAAAGACCAATTGAACTGTACAAAAAAAAAAAAGATATTTCTTTTAGGCTGAATATTTAATACAAGTATAAAAATAAAAACATAAAATGTTTTTAAAACAATTAAATTAAATATTTACATAATAACAGTTATACATATTATATACTATTAATAAAAATATTGGTATGTTTTTCTGTAAAGTAACCCCTGCAGTACACATACCGCTGCTTGGGAATCACTATCCTAGATGATTTACGGCAAAAACAAGGCTGTGTATTTAAATCACAGAGATAAAAGGCACACATAAACATCTCTGTTATACGCAAAACGCTCTCAGTCGCTCGCTCTCATGAATCTGACAGCAAAGTTCATCAGCGTTTCATCTCTGTAATGTCTGTGATGTCATCTTCAATCACAGCAGGAGCTGTTATTCTTCAGGCCCCTGTCTGTGGCGCCAAAAACTGATCTGTAGCCTATTTATTCTTTCCAGCTTCCAGGTTATATTTCTGTCATACTTGATATGGCTTGATACTACATAATGAGAGCCCTTTATCAACACATGCACTCTAAATACCAAACTGCTTTCTGCTTTGTTTTTGTTTTTTTTTCCGAATTAACAAACCAATAAGGCTGCACGGTCTCAGTGAGGAAGAATTCAAGACCGAACTCCAAAAACATCTGTCTGTCCTCTCCTATGTGTAAATAACCCAAAGAAACTGCCTCCATCCGGTAAAATGCCCTTTCGAGCGCTCCAACCGTGCTTATGGCCTCCCCCCTTGTGGCAGGAAGCAGTACTCGACAGAGGAAAAGGGATAAAATACAGTTCCCATGACTGCTGATTCTATAAATAAACACGCAAACTGCGTAAAGATCAAACCCATCGCTAGTAAAGGCAAAAACACAAGACGTATCTCGCATCGGGCCACCTTACAATCTTCTGTCACGGTGAAATACTTTCCTTCAGGAGATAAATCAGCACAGATTTAGGTGTTGGAGCATGTTCAAGGTTCAGAAGATACATTACTATCAGACGGCTCGTTTTGGAAAATGTTCTTGCGCTGGATGAGCAGCAGTGAGGCAGTCGTAGTGGAAACCGAACCGACGCTAAACTGTAATTCGCCTGTCGGTGAAGGCTAGGCTTTGTCACTGAGCAGCTAGCGACGCTTTGAAGCAGGTGTTGAAACGGTCTCCCTCACAAGCCGTCCGGAGAGGCGGGATATGGATACTGGCACAAACCAATCTTCCGCCAGCTGCCACTCATTTCGTGACGATCTTCAAGCTGTGTTTATTATTACAAAGGTGAAGTGCAATGATGGAAAACCTTCACTGGCATTTCATCCAGGAAAACACTCATTTAGGCGTCACGGTGGCAGCGTTTGTGTGCTTTTCTCTGAACAAATAGCTGTGCGTCATTTAAACCCTCTTTTGGGTTTTTGATGGCGCTCAGAGGGGTGGGATTTGGGATTAGGCACGCCGACAAGCCAACGGCAGATAGACGTGAAAATACATCAATAATAGATGTTTTGACCATCATCAGTGTAATAATAAGGATCATTCTGTCTACCCCGACGGCGTATATTTAATATAATCTTCGGCGGCGCTTCGTCTGAAGAGTCCTCATGCACCACACACAAAAATAAACAAGTATACAGCATATTAAGCAACGTTTGATTCTGGTTGTTTTTAGTTAATTAAAGACATACTTGTGCAGTTCAAATGATTCTGATGAAGGGATCCTTTAACTGAATCATTCATTGAATGAAGCAAATTAACATCCTCTACACACACTTTCTATTCAAATAATTATGTAAATTAGCAGTAAAACAGAGGTTGGTAGTGCATCTAAAAACTGTACTCAAGTCAAGTTACTTGTAGAAATACTACTCAAATTTTAATTTTACAGGAGACAAGTTATAGTATAAAGAGCAGACTATTTCTGGCATTTCGTCTCTAGCCCCAATATCATTGCACATCCTTTGCTTTGAGCAGTAATATACACAGTTACATTTGGATTATCTGTCAATGTCAAAATAAAGTGATCCTGCAGAGCTTTGTGTTCATGTAAAGGTTACCTCTGATATGGAAATGAAAGTAAAAACTGTTCACATTTGACTGCTTACTGAACATCTGAACCTAAACAATGATGCACACTGACAGAGCTTGTTTCTGCCCCTCCAAAATCTTATCACATGCATATTTCTGTCTACTGTATGTAAAGGCATTCCTTTTCGAGACAAATATGTCACCTGCCACATGATAAGCACATGACGCGAGTTGGCGGGTGTTTATTTCATTTGTATAATGTATAAAATAAACGGTGTAGGGGAACTTTTTTGTGTGTAATTCATCACAACATTATGCATTATGTTACTTTTTGTCACCTGAGCTGGGCTGGCTTATTTGAAAAAAACTCATGTAACCATAAAACTTGTGAAATTAAAAAGTGAAATTAAGCTTTACACTGTGTGCACACCAAATGTGAAGCGGATATTCCCTTCGCATTATCGCTCTCAATTTCTCGTAAGATATTTTTCCTGTCACGTGAATAAAATTAGAACATAATGCTATCCGGTCAAAATTGCAGGAGATGTCAAACCAGACGTGTCAATTAGCTCTTCGCTGATCAGCTTGCGCGACAATGCGTCATGCAAAATCTCCGCTCGAGTTGAAGATGCGATTGAGGCACATATAATACTTGCATCAATTTCCATCTTGGCTTTGACTGAAAAAAGTACTTCTGCACTTTGCTGACAATTTCTCTCAGCACAGGAACAGGGAGGTGTTACTTTTTTCTTTTTATTTAATTGAAACCTGAATGATATTTTCTTCTAAATTTAGAAGTAATGTGTTAATTTACTAGTTACTTGAAAAAATAATCTGATTACTAGTGCGGTCAAATGATTACTTAGCCTAATATGCATTTGTACACATTTGTATATAATGTATATATAAATACACACAAATGCATTATATATTTTGAAAATATTTGCATGTATTTACATGCATATATGTATAGTCATATAATTTTTAAATATTTTTATATATAAAAACATTTTTCAAGCATATATATATATATATATATATATTAGGGGTGATATATATTAATAGATTAATATAGATTAAAAAAAAATTGATTATGAAATATTCAGAAGATATGAATGACTTTAAAAATGGAAAATTCTGTCTCACCCAGATGTAATTTTTGGGTGAACTAACCCTTTAAGTAACAGAAGTGAGTTCTCTTTCGCATCCTCCTGGGCTTAAATCGGCTAAAATTGCGTAAATGTAACAGAGCCAGATTTAAAATTATGCACACAATAAACCTCGAGCAGACCTGAAAGTAAAGCTTTATTGACACGTGCAGATGATGATCGCCTTTTTAACCTGCGGACACATCCGGGAAAATCACTGCAATACCAGACTGTCAATCACTCGGCCTGGGGTTCATCTCAGCGCTGCTCCCAATTAACATTTATCATCGCAAGTCTAGACAGAATGGGGTAAACGAGCTGGCAGAGGTTTCCGTCGTGTAAAACAATGTGCTATCGCTCTCCAGCAAACCACAAAGGAAGAACACAACTATTACTTAGCGCAATAAATCTTTCATAAGTAGCACGCTAACAAAATTGTTAACAGAGTGCACGTATACCTTGAGCTATATTCACATGTGTAGGTACAACCGTGGGGACTTTCCATCATTCTAATGAGTTTCTCTCTCACCAGACGTGATGATTGTTGTGAAATCTTGCATACATGTCGAACTGCACCACTGCCTGGAGCCAGTACACAACTATAAATTAGACTAGACGGATAACGTCTCTGGATACCCTTTAAATGTATGAATGCAACATTTAGTTAAATATATAAAGAAATATATATAATAAATACTATACAGGCAAAATAATCTAATAAATGGTACTCAACAGAAGCACTAAAACATTAAAAATGGAAATAATATGCAATTAAAAATATGAACAATAACTACAACAGTATAGATAAAACAACACTGCTGACAGTTTTAACAAGACAATAACTATCTTAAAGGTGCCATAGAATAGAAAACTGAATGTACCTTGGCATGGTTGAATAATAAGAGTTCAGTACATGGACATAAC
>JAUCMS010000055.1:14828223-14838909 GCA_032357445.1 Enteromius radiatus
GATGGGTTAAATGCAGAGCACAATTTCCTAGTATGGGCAACCATACCTGGCCACATGTCACGTCCTGTCCTTTCCTTATCCAATATCGATATTGACACACTGACAATCAATAGAGCTGTTAAGAGCACAACTGGAGCACATCCCTCACAAACGATCAAGAATAACTCTTCCCTAACTAACCCTGATGTGTTAACCTGACCAGTCCTGCATCAGTAAACCGCAGCAGGCTGGCGAAGGATCACATCCAGCCTTCCTTCTCTTCCATAAGTCACAGAGAGCTAAAACTCTCCAGTGTTTTCTGCAAATGAAGCATTTAAGTGCAGTCCTTTACAACGCTGTTGAAGCTATACCAAACCTGGTAGCCTTCCTCTTTTACATTTACGCATTTGGCGTTCACTTCTATCCAAATCAACAAGCAATGAGTTTCCTGGGAATCAGACTTGTGTCCTTGGCATCGCATGCACCATCCTGTATAGTTCAACTCTTTAAAACTCTATGATTTGCATTAAATGGTTATGATTTGAGACAAAACAGACATGAGCGCGTTCACGCTCACCTTGGGTGGACTGGGTGATTGTTTGCTTTGAAATGAATTGTATTAATGTTGGCTTGAGTTTTATCTGTTTCTGTGCTGTTGCAGAAAGGCCAGCGCAAGTTCAGGGAATGGAGCTATTTTTGAGATTTGGAAAGCATTGTGTGTCTGCTCTATGTTATTTTATGAATTTATGAATCAAAACATTAGCGGGACAAATAAGAGTGTCTGCGATTAAAAATGTAGTCTGAGAGTTCAATCAAACACCGTCTTTGTACTCGCGTTAGTTAACAAACGGCACCTTACTGTAAAGTGTTACCATGACAACCACATGCACTACCGCAAAAAGTCTTTGAAATTTTCAAATGTTTTTGAAATAAGCCTCTTATGCTCACAAAGAGAGAATTTACTGAATTAATAAAATAATAACAATAAATTAAACATATTAAATTACAGATTTCTACGTGAATACATAATAAAACGTAATTTATTCCTGTGATGAAAAGTCTTCAGCATCACATGATCTGAATATGCTGCTCAAGAAACATCTTTTTACTATCAATGTCGCAAACTGCTATTTTTTTCCCAGATTATAAATAAAAAATTCAGCATTAATGTGAAAGAAAGTACAATTCAAGTGTTGCATTTGATCAGTTGAAGTTGTAATTTCTTTAAATCAAAAATCTTGAAGGCAGTGCAAGTCTGTTATGAGTAAGACCTCCATCGAAGCCCATTACTGTGCTCATCTTTCATCAGTAACTTGTAACTGTACGATCATTGCTCAACACGCCCCGCATCCTCAGATTTATTCCGTTTCAATGAAGATAAATACGTTTTTTTTTTTAGTTCAGCTGATCTGTACAATTCCTACCCAAACAATTTGGTTAATGAGTGGAGTGAGTCACAACACATCACACATGCTTTTGGTTAGGATTCAAGTGTTAACTACAGGACATGCTGAGACTTCTGAGGTTCAGGGCCGGTCTGGGAAAATCTCGAGAGCAGCTGCTTAAAGCTAATTACAAAAAAGGTCTGAGGGAAGCTTTTTTGCAGATGCATCTTGATCTGATATATCTATGATCTTGGCAGTTATGGATCTGCGGTCTGGTAAACACGGGTAACTACAGGACATTGTGTTCGGCGCAGGTTTGGTTTGGGAAAGTCCCGGTCGCTCGGCGTTTATTTAGGTCTGGTTCATTTTCTCAGCATCCCATGGATCTCCATCACCCCGGCTTTCATCCACCCCCGCATCCAGACCTGATGGTTTGGCAGTGCTCTTAAAACATTAAATAATGCTTATTAAGGGACGTTAATTAACTCTTGATGCTGTGTACTTTGTTAGGGGAAACTATTTTCCGCAGGCCGCACTTGTATAACACACTTGACAGTTTGTTCCACGGAGAAAAAGCAGTAAAACACTTTCAAAATGAATAAATACCAGTCACTTCCCACAGGACCAATAGAGCACAACAAGTACTGGAAGTGAAAACCCTCGCTCGTTTCTTTATAGGACGGTCGTTTTTAATATCTCATAAAGCTTTAAAGACAAATCTGTCATAAGCTCAGAGGTTATCGGCATATGATGTAAAGCTTATGTCGAAGCCATCAGCATTCGTTTAACTTCACAAGCTTTGTTTAACAGTACAATTTCTGCCAAAGAACTACATTACCCATAAATCCTGAAGATAAAAATATGCAAATCACGAGGAAAGAGCTTCGCCTACTTTCTTAAAGCAATGCAGATGTCTCTCAATCTATGCTCACAGAATAGTTATATTTGACTTAAAATAAATTAAAATATTTTTTTTTTTCTTTTACTTATATATATATATATATATATATATATATTTTTTTTTTTTTTAGAATAAACTTAAAATGTTTTTTTTTTCTGTTTTTCCTTTTACTTATATATTTATCTTTTTTATTATTAGGCATTATTATTATTAATTGCATAATAATAATATATATTAATAATAATTGTTATTAACAATAATAAAAATGTTATATATAATTATTACTACAATAATAATATATAATAATTATTAAATATGTAGTATTATTTAGACAATTTAGTATTCCAAAATAATATGATAATAATTAAATGATAATTATTTAGTATATCATAATAATTATATAATAAATAATAAATGGAATCTCTATTAATATTAACAAAAATAATTATTATTTTGATGTTAATATATAATCAATGTAATAAATATTAGGTCATTATTTTTATTATTGTTATTAACAATAAAAATAATTTAAATATAAATATTATTACTAAATCATAAATTATTATTGATAATTGCAACAACAAAAAGTACCATTATTTTTATTGTTGTTATAATATAGATTACATATTTCATATTATAATGTTATTAATTATTATAAAGTAAGAATAGTTATTATTCTTTCTATATAATAATAATATTGTAAACAAATAATGAATGTCTTCACGTATGAAAAATGATGGTTTAAAACATGGACGTGCACTGTTGCACTCTATGGATGGATATGAAAGGTAATGAAGTGATTTCAAAGTGATTTCATGTGTTCAAACACTCACAAAATTAGTTTGGCTTTCTTCTGCAAACACTGTAACCACAGCCGTCCAGAAACAGTTATCAGATACTGTTACCACTGTAAAATCATTATAAATTATATATAGAATTAAGATTCCAGAAGACTTTTGCCAATTTAATAGCATTATTAAATGACAACTGATGGCTAAAACCAAGTCATTTGAGTAAAAACTGCAGTAAATGGCGAGTTAAAGCTGATCTGCTGCAAAATCAGCATGCTGTCAAGCTAATCAATCACTGAGTGTTTAAAACAAGTTTAACTTACTAATCTTCACTCTTGCATAACTTACTGAACTCCTAGAGGACTAATAATCAAACTGTCAGGTGCTGGATGCTGTTCAATGAACCTGTCAGATTATCGTATAGACTACGCGTGACGTTCGCACGCGCTTTACGTTACTGTGACGTCTCACCGGAGCCGTCATGCGTCGAGTATGTCGGAGGAAGCAGCGGACTCACCGTGATTCAAAGTTTCGGCGCAGAAGAGCGGAGAAAGCAGGAGGGAAGGGTCGGCCTCGGCCGCGGGATCCTGTCGGAGCAGCAGCGCATCTCTGAGCTCTCCATCCCCGCGTCAGAGCGCCGCAGCTCCGCGCCTGCCCCGCCGCCAGAGCGCAGAACCATTAACCTCTACCTGACCACAGCTGCTCTCTTCACCACAGTCAGACGAATACCACAATAAGTTGCTAAGAGAAATAACACAAATACCCAAAATGTGTTCGTTTAAAATGATAAAACGTAGATGAACTGTTAACAAACAAATAATGTTGAAGTAATAATCATAGTTTTGGGTCACCATTGACTTCCATAGTATTTGTGTTTCTACTATGGAAGTCAATGGTGACCCAAAACAGCCTGGTTACAAACTTTTTTCAAAATATCTTCCTTTGTGTTCATTCATAGAGGAAATTCATTCAAGAGGTAAACTTTTTTTCTTAACTGACTCAAGTTATAAACATTGCACCTTAAGAACAACACATACCCAGGAAACTTGATCTATTATACGTGCACTATAAGTCACTTTAGATAAAGTGTCATTATTTAAAACTTTTTTAGGGGGGGTTCCCGGGTAAAATACATATTTTTTGCTGGAGATCCACTGATAAATGTAGCACTCCAGGGGTTAAACATTACATTAGTGCAGTTGCTTCAACCCCTATAGAGCGCTAAAGTAGCCCAATTCCACAGGAAAACTGGAGACTTGGCAACACTGCTCCCGGTTTTTATCCAAAATATCTTAAATTGTGTTCTGAAGACGGACAAAGATTTTACAGGCTTGAAACAACATGGGGGTAAACTGAATAATAACAAACTTTTCATTTTGGGGTGGAGTAACCCTTTAATGTTAATTAAAGACCACCTTTTTAGTGCGACTAGGGGCCATAAATTAGATAACAGCTGTGCCAAATAAACTGATTACTTAACCAATTTAACAGCCAAGGGTTAGCAGTAACTATATCAGATCATGAAGCTTTGGGCTTTGAAAGAGAAATCAGTAGTTTAACATATGTTTCTTTTTAATTATGTTATGATCATCTATATTTAACCTTTTTTTCTGAATAATTGCCACCAAATCAGGCCTAAAATCATTTTTATTGATTTCCATGATACAACAGTATCATTATTTAAATATGAAAATTAGTAATAAAATGACTGATAGTTTGCAGTTTGTCATAGTAGGTAAGGTTTTTGCATGTTGGAAAGGTTTTTCCATGATACGCAATCACAATATTAGGAATTGGATAAATATCAGAAGCGTCTTCTGGGACATTTGGGAGTGTTGCTCGATGTCTTAAATGATGTAATGGGCCAATATATTCATTTTTGACCATTAATCAGATTTTAACATAAGCTCTAATCCTATTAGAAGATAAATGGGTTGAGAAATCGCTCATGTAGGTCATGGTTGTGACCGTGTAAATCTGTGTTCTGCTCAAAAGGTCCTGCAATTCAAAAGAAACCTGTAAATTCACATCAGGCATGAGTCCACACATAAAAGCATGAGATCACTCAAATGATCATACACAGAACTTGAACCCGTGGAGTCAAAAACATAAAATACAAAACTGCGCAACATTAGGGTCATAAAATCTGACCTCGTCTCCTGTTTGCCATTCGTGGGCCAGGCTGCTCAGCAGTCTTGCACTTAGTTATCAGATCAACAAGTGCTGATTTAATTTCTTGGAGACAGACTACTTTTATGTTTTGACTTGGGAAACATAGTTTCTCTACATCAGATAAAACCTAAAAAGAAAATTTCAGTAGGTCAGGCCAGCAAATATAATGCTACAGTACATGTCGTCTATTCATGGTTCACTATTTACCGCAGTAACATTTAAAAAATAAATGTGTTACACGATTATTATTATTATTATATAAGTGCAATTAAAAAGAAATAAAAGTAATTAACAGAACTCCTGAAAGGACAACCTTGAATGTAACAGGGTGAAAAAATTACCAGAAAAAATATATAGAAAAGTAACAGTGTGGAAAAAAAAAAATTTAGAATAACAGGATGGATAACAAAAAAGGGAAATACAATAATTCCAAATGGATGGAATGCAACAGGGTGGAAAAAATAACGGGGGGGAAATCTACAGGATTCCTATCACGATAGAAAAGTAACAGGATGGAAATGAAAAATGTACAGGACTCCTATCAGGACGGAATAAATAAATTGTAATGTTTGTAAATGCAATGTTGATAAATGATTGTAACAGGATGGACAGCATGAGATGAGCTGGACTGTGACATTACTGTTTTATAGATTCATTGAACTTGTTTCATAATTGATTAACTTTAGACAGAACTGAATCAAAAATGAACTGACGTTAACTTAATAATTGACTCTTGTCGCTTTTTGTTTTAGTGCTGCTTTAAAGCAAACTTTATTTTCCTGTTTAACACTTCAAAGCTACTTTGACACAATCTGTATGTTATGAAGCACTGTATAAATAAAGGCGACTTGACAGATTACTGCTATTTTATCGAACAGTGTGGAAGGTTTGGGAGTGAGACAAAGAGTAATTTCACAATACTATAAAACATAAATCAAATAGCAGTTCTCCCTAAAGTTAGTGCTGTTGTTTTCCCATTAACAGTGATGTCACATCCTGGTCTGGAGGATGATGTCACTAAGGACCTGGCTTTTGTTATAAAGAATAATTGGAGTAACAGGGGGGAAGTGACCATTAATATAGTATTTAAAGAAATGTCTATAAGAGACAAGAGGATTTTTTTTTTGTCAAAAGATGTAAAAATGGCAACATCAGCTGAAAGCGACAAGCAAATCTGTCTTTTTACCACAAAGAGAGTCCCAGTGGCCCTATATCTGGGTTTTAAAATCTAAAGCCTCCAGAATGTCATATTCTAGGCCATTTCATCTATCTTCTGAAACGGGGGAGAGGCCAACTGAGTTCTATTAGAGAAAAGGGAGTCCGAGTTGGATTTTAGAGGGGCTACAGGAACACCGCAGCCCAAATTCTGACAAAACCAATATAGACTGGTAGCAAAGGAGAAGGAAAGCCAAAAAAAACAAAAAACACACACACACCAGACACCACCCGAGAAAAGAGTGGGAGGATGAGAACAAGTGCGAGAACCAGAAATCAGAGGAAAAAGATGAAGAAAGCGATAGATTCCTTAAGAGCGTACAGAAGACGGGTAATAGGAGACTTTGAGACTAAAAGAAAACAAGAGGAAATAGAGAGATGTTTTTATCAGCGATTATATGGGACACTTTCTGCACGCGATCCAAAATACACCATTATGTTACAGCATGCGTGGGAAAACTCAACAAAACATTTTTTTTTATTATTGTCCTCGCCTCTGCACTAAAGATATGAATAATCTGACGAAAATCCACAGCAGTGGGAGAGCATGAGTTAGCAACTCATACCATCGCCATAGCAAAGGGCCCAGCGGTGCCTGGCCAGAGGCCTTCGAGTCCAGACTGTTAGAATCTGGGATATTCCATCCATGTTTGTTTGAAACGGGGGAGAGGTTGACCCGATCCCATTAGAGACGAGGGAGTCAGGGTGGGAGTTTCGGGGGGGCTCGAGAGAGAATATGTGGTGATCTAACAAACCAAAACATGAGTCTCATGACTCTCACTATGGTGTTCTGGTCAACTGAAGCAAATCACATAAATATAAAACAAACATAGCAACCAAATGCATCACCGCTCGCTTCTAATCACTCCTACTCATTAGCTTGCAATCATTAAACCACAATGCATGCGATGACTGTTCAGTTGCTGAACACTAAATCAACACTGACACTTCATTTGCAATAATGTGTGTGCATATTGGCTTTGTTTGGAACAGATCTTCTTTGAATACTGTGCAGTATATGGGCTGTTGTCAGGAAGCTAAACTTGTGTGCCAAGTATCTCTATAACTTACATTTTTGTTGTGACTAGAGCAAAATAAGTGTTAGGATAAAAGTTTTTTTCATTTTAATTTAAAATGTAATTTTTCTTTAAATATCAACTAATTTAAACAATCTTATTAATCACTGTTACGTAATAATAAAAAATTCATTAATTTATTCTTTTAAAAAAGCATCTTCAACCCTGTTATGTTGTGACAGTTTAAAGATGTTCTTGGCTTTTGCTTTGTAAAGCTATCACATTTTATTTTTTTATTTATTTTTTGGAGTGATAATTTAAGAATAATAAGTCAAATTAATTTAAAAAACCTCTGCTCAGCCCTGTTGCATTGTGATATTTTAGTTAAAAAAAGTTGGACACTATTTGAGAGTTTGGTATAATTTTTGACCTCATGGTTTAAGCGGAGGTAAGGTTGGTTAGGCTTATATTGGACCTGTCGAGTTAAAAAATTCAACTCTGTTGTGGAAAAAATCATGGTGATAAACTTTTTGCTGAAAAATATTGTTCTTATCGCAACAAAGCACAAGAACAATCACTTCACAGAACATTTTGCATATCAAAATCAACCCTGTAATATTCTGAATGTAACAGGGTTAATTCAGGGTTGATGTTTTTAAAAAGGTAATATCATTAATTTCATTATAATTACAAGGAACACTGAAACTGAATATCCGTTCAAATGATAGTTCCTGTGATAGGGTTGAAAATGAGCTTTAAGGTTACATTTAACAACAATAATGAACTACTGGCCTCTTTGTAAAGCTATTTTCACATTTTTTTACATGGGGTAATAATTAAAATCAATAAAAAGATGATAA
Organism: Enteromius radiatus; assembly: GCA_032357445.1. Classification (NCBI taxonomy): domain Eukaryota; kingdom Metazoa; phylum Chordata; class Actinopteri; order Cypriniformes; family Cyprinidae; genus Enteromius; species Enteromius radiatus. The sequence goes on from JAUCMS010000055.1 coordinate 14,836,543, forward strand.
AAAAAATGTAAAGTCACTTATTTGTTGTTATTTTCATAAATCCCTTTTGTTGTGATATTTTATTTTAGAAATGTTTTGAACTTTATTTGAGAGATTGTTTTATTTTTTGACCTCATTATTTAAGCAGAGGTAAGGCTCTTTTACATCTTTAATCCCATGCATCTGTTTTTTTATATTTTGATTAGACTTACAATGGACCTGTCAAGCTCAAAAAAAAAAAAAAAAATTGTGACTTTATTGAACATTTTGCACAGCACAATCAACCCTGCAATATTTGAAATAAAAAGGTTGACAAAAAACATGTTTCAAATCATAATTACAAGGAACACTATGACTGAAATGTAATTTATTTCATTTGATCATTTTATTCTAAAATGTTCAACCCTGTTATCTTGTCAATTAAGTTCAGAAATGTTCTTCCCATTATATTAAAGAGATTGGCATCATTCTGTTTTTTTGTTTGATTGACATCATCCTATGTTTTTTTTAAACTCTGTATTCTCATACATTTGTGTTTTATTTTGGCTTATATTGGACCTGTCAAGCTTAAATGTTCAAGCTTGACAGGTCCTTGACAGGAAAAACGGATTAACTTCCTGCTAGAAAAATATTGTTCTTCACAAAGCAAAAAAATTAATTACTTCAATATTATTAATATTTTGCACAAACCCCCCCCCCCCCCGAATGTAACAGGGTTGACACAAAACATGTTGAAAGAGAACTACCATTTTGTTTTCAAGTAAAAATTTCAGGGAACCCGGAAACTAAGTCAGAATTAACTCATTTTTCTATTTAAATTATAGGCCCATGTCAACCAATTTGATTTCTTCCAGTTTAATTTCAGTTTGCCTGTAAGCTGTGCTTTAACATCAATACATTATTGACAATGACTTTTTGGAGAAATTTTGTTGATTGTCACTTGTTACTCGAGACACTGCATTTCAAAACAAAGGTAATTTATTCATTTTGAACAAATCCTTCATACACAAATATATTTATATATATATATTTATATATGAAAAAGTACATATTTCATATACATTAACACAGTTCACTGTCGTCACTTCCTGTGTATTTGTAAACTGCCCTACAAAAGCTCCACAAAACTTTCAGTAGTTTATTTTTATTCTGTACAATAATGTTACATGAAACAAAAATATTTAGACTCAACAAATTGATAACTGATGAATGAAGACAGGCAGACCTCAAATAAACCCTCAGATCTTCACCAATACAAACACACACACACACACACACAAAATTCACAAAAGGATTGCAAAACGGAAAAATCTTGGATTATAGCATAATTTATACCGCTGCTTTTTTTGAAATATCATATAAGCAAATGTCTACAAAGTGTTATGTACTAAAAATGACACTTGTGACCAGTTTAAACCCAGTAGCTCGACCCGCTCGAATATTCAGTTAAGCATGCTTGTTCCTTGCGTATGAGGTACTTCAAATAGACCGGAGAGGGAAAAAAAACCTTCTTCTTTTCTGTTTTGTTGAGTGTCGGAAAGATTGGATGAGCCAGCAATAAAGACAGGGCGCCGTGACTGGGTTTGGTGGGATGGTCCAGTAGTTTCCATACGAGCTGACATGTTACAACAAACTGCATTTGTTTTAATTGGAAGTAGTCTAAAATTGCTGACTGACGGCGTTAGATAATTTGAGTTCGAGTGGCCACGCTCCTCGGGTTCGCCCTCTCCTTGACGTTCATCAAGGCAGAATATCTTTGTTTACGCACACGTGAGGAGTTTGCACGAGCGCCTCAAGTGCCTGGCATCTGGATCTGAACCACCTCTCCGTTCTCGGCTTGCTGGAGCTGAATGGCCTCCTTCACATCCATCTCTGTCTGCAGCGCTGGAGTCAGAGCTTCAGCCTGAGAACCAAAAACACAGTCAATCTTTTGCCAATAGAAAACCAACTGCAACTGCTAAAATAGTGATCGCATTCTGTGCAGTGAATTATGTTTATGTTTTAAATTGTATTAATTGTGCGATTAAAAATATGAAAAATGTCACAAGAAATAAAATTGCCTGTAACTTTTTATTTTATTTATAAATACTAATATATATATATATATATATATATACACACACACACATACACATATTCATGCTGTCAAAGGATTAAACAATTAATCACAATAAAAATAAAGTTTGTGTTTATATAATATGCGTATATATATATTTGTAACTATACACATACAGAGAACTGAGATGTGCGGATCCATATGCACACTTTATTTATTGTGTTTTAAGGACTTGTATTATGAAGTGTCTCCCGATGTTTTCATGCCAACCCTGTATGTCTCCACCCTGCTTGTGTGTTGTCATGACTACAGATTAGTTCATCCCCCCTCGT
>JAUCMS010000055.1:14839009-14867310 GCA_032357445.1 Enteromius radiatus
TAATCGGTTATCGGCAAGTACGGACCAACCCAGCTATCGGTATCGGTAAAATTCAATATCGGTCGACCTCTAATATGCACACACTCACCGGTATTGGGGTATATGAAAAATTAATATCATTAAAAAAAAAACGGTATTCGGTATGAAAAGGTATACCGCCCAGCCCTAAATCAGGTTTTATTCTTGAATTTTAGATTCAGGGGTTGCGAGCTTTAGAGTCCTATTTCAGTTGCAAGGGGATAAGAACCTCAATGTCCATTGTCCTCTCTCATAAAAATAACCTAAAATAAAGCTTTCTATTTCTGTGCTTGGTATGTCCCAGTCTGGACAAACCTAAAGGATGCATTAGAGCCTGTAATTTCCTTTCCATCAATATTGTATTATGGTACCATTATGGTGCACTTTCCGTTTCTTCAACTCTTGTGTACTTCCTACAGCTTCTCAGTTTCCCACTGTACAGTCCATCTCTCAGGCTAGTGGATCTACAAATATAACTATAAGCTAAAGTGTGGGAACATGCCTGGGCCAAAGTTCTCAGAAAGAATTCAAGAGGACAACCCACATAGACGTTTATTGGCTTTTTGGTTTCACCTATCACCTATTGCGACTGCAGCTGTGCAGGTAATCTTGCTCAGTATGGGGCTGCACATAGCTGTGTCCTTTAAAAAGAATACACATACCTTTATTTTCCTACCAGAGCTCAGGACTGCTTTACGAAACCGCACGCGCTGTTGCCATAGTCACAGTGTGAGGTGAAATAAGCTGAGTTTTGATAAGAGACATCAGGAGGCTGGTTGTGGTCTGATTCTGTGATTATTTTACTTATGGGAACTTCTCTAAGATCTCAGCTGTGTATAGAATATGTGTTGTGGATATAGTGCAAGTTTGTATAGGGCTTTGATAGCAGATGCTGTGGTTGCTCAAGCGCAGTGGCAGGTGTTGCCTTCGTCTGCCTTCCTCATCCATTAAAGATGTGATTTCTAAACCTAAACAGGTGGGTGAGGTTACAGCTACAGTAGATGGAAAGACACCATTCTGTCTCGGACTTGTCTGGTTTTCTGAAATTCGTACGTTGATTATTTAAAGTGCCACTATAAGGGTATGCCACTATAGGGTGACTATTATGGGTTTTGGGAGGTGACATTTATGCAAGGTTAAAAAACACTTTAATTTTCTTATAATTATAATATGCATCTATATTACCTTATTTCGTTACAGTTCATTCAATTATTAATTTTTCCAGTGATTGTTCGATTTCATTTAAAGCAGTGTTTGTGAGCTTTAAACACTCCAAAAATGGCACCTAGCTGCATTTTGCAGTTTCATTCAGACTGATGTGAAAATCTAGTTTTTCCAGGTCTGCGTGCAACAAGTGGATGGGCAATATGCTAGTGTTTCACTTTAGTGCTGGGCGGTACCACTAGATTTAACAACTTTCAGACCCTTTTAGTGTATTTTTTCATAGAATATATATATATATATATATATATGTATATATACGGACGAACCCGACTCTTTTTTATAAACCTTAACTATGGTTCAGTTGGAAGATATCTCCAGTACTGCCCTGCGAGCGTGAGCTCTGAGTCTCCCGGCACAGTGTCGTCTCTCTCGGCGTCTGTTCTGTGCAGCGTGCACTAGAGAAGCAGCTGGACCACCGTCAGTAAATGAGTAGAAAACAATGTTTCTAAGCACTTGGCACTTACTGACAGTTTTGAAAATATGGACACACGAGCGTAGTTCGTCTGTTAATATTATGTACTTTTTTATTTGTTGCTGATTTATTTTGATACTCAGACACAGGATGTCAATGTTTTTTTTTGAGAGATAATAACTTTATACATGGTGCACTTTCAGATTGAAAATTTTAATTTCAATAATTTTCCAAAATCCATAATAGGGGCACTTTAAAGTAATTTGTGCTTGCATGTGGCATTCACCTCAACTGAGGTAAAATCTGATATCTTTGTATTTAAGGCTTGACCTAATGACATATTGTCTAATCATGTCAGTTCAAACAGTCTGCATTGTAGACAGCCAATATGAGTAGCTCAGCTCAACTTTCCTTTGGTGTAATTTAATTGCTGTCTTTGTGTTGATGAAAGAGTGCAATTTGTACAATGAACTTCATTCATCTTTTTCCATTTAGAGAATTCTGTTATAACATTTATTTTATTTATGATGCCTCTAAAAATCATTAAAATACCTCTTGCAAGATTTTTGTCTTTAACAATGGAATTGTATTTTTTATTTCTCAAACATTTTGTCCTTAAATAATTGTTGATAACCTATTAAAGGGGCTGTCGCACTGGAACCAGGAGCTCTATTTGGGGGAACTAAATTAGCTCCTACTTCAGAGTAGGGTAACTAGGGGTGTGCGATATACTGTATAACATCTTTGATAATATTGTAATATTGTTTTAACGATGTGCAATTTAACATTCTTGTGTATTTGGCAAAAATCATTCAAAAGGCACCCTCAGTGTACGCATACATTACATATAGTCTGGAGTGTGCACTAGCGTTTATATTCATTTGAGTAAAATAAATTTAGAATAATCACAAAATTCAAAACATGGGGGCAGAACATGAATATATTTATACCACTTCACTTAGTTAATCAATTTCACACAAAGAGTGAATTTTTTTTTTCTCCAAAAATGACAAACAGTTCAGTTAACAAGAAGTTAAGACACTTGCCATTTTTGCCAAAATGCCATTTTGGCTGTTTTTGTGCTATTTTGCCAACAAAAATATTTGCAAACACAGTCACATAACTGTACAGTTCCATAAGTATGCTGATTGGCCAAAAGCATACAAAATATCAGCTACTTGGCATTTTTAAAAGCCGTGTATAAATATTTACTCCACGAAAATGAAAAAAAAGCAAGCCACCTATTGTCTGCAGCATTGTGTTGTTTTATAGCCATGGCTTCATCTCATGTGAATAATGCTTTCTCCAGTGTCTTTTACGGTTCAAAACATTTAAAAAAATGCAGTCATGATTGACTGGCAATACTACAATTCTTCACATATTTTATATTCCTGTAAGAATTCTGCAATATTCATGCTGTGAAACCACACCATTAGTTGCTCATGAAGCTTTAGAGATAAAGAATTGTACACCTCCACTCATATCTGAAGCCTAATAAAAGCTGTTGAATTTTAAATGGAGTAGGTTGCCTCACGGAGACAAGGTGAAACGCTGCGGTCCCGCACTGAGATCACACAACCTGCTGAATATTTACTTCACCTCAGTAACTCTGCACACTTTCACATTTTTAAATGAATCATCACTGCAAATAGTGCATTTCTACAAAGTAAAAAAAAAAGTTAATGTGTCGTGCTGCATATCCTCTATGACTAAGTGCACCTTTTTTTTTTTTAGTTTCGAAGCTCATTTGAAAGTATTAAAAAACCTGGCAGTCATAGAGAGGCCAAGTGTTTTAGGTTTTCCGGTCTAATAAGTTTTATGTGCAGAGAATGTGTAAAAGTTGAGCCAGTATGCAGAGACGGATGACTTGTCCAGCTCAAAGGTCATCACTAATTGGCTTTTGAGCTTTATTAATATTAAAGATTACAAAGAGTTTCAACATGTTCCTCCAATATTCCCCTGCAGTTCTTGCCTCTTTAAAATACCTGTAATCAAAGGGTCAGGATGTCTGCTGTCTAAAAAATGATTTGCCTTAAATAGAAATGGATCCAAATGCATCTGCACCCCTGCAGCCTGTGGAATGGGCCTCTGGTGGAGAGATAAGGGTTACAGTCCCTGTGTGATCCGAAAAGCCTCATTAAACACATCCTGTTGAAGATACAAGGCTATTCTTCTCCAGAAGACTGCAGTCTAAAGTGGAGCTTTATTCAATTCAAGCTGCGATCGGGTGTTTTCAAATGGACGCTGATTGAAAAGATGCTTTCTCTGCTTCTCAGAGCTTCGCTGGATGCACTGGATTTTATAAGTGCAATAAGAGTGGAATTTAATTTTCTGTCATCATCTGAGTGCTTCAGATTACTATATGTTATAGTATGTCACTTATACCAAGTTTAGAGCATCAGAGTTGGCCTGTTATTTGCTGAGGGTGTATGGGAGCGTAGGATAAAGCTCTTATCTGGGCTTCATTAATGGCTAATTCACTCGGCTAGTGCCCATCGTGAATTATCGTACATTAGACACAATATTTCAGGGAGGGGACATTTTTTCTAGAGTACCGCTGAAACGTGAGCCCATTTTGCCTTTGTTTTTCAGCATCTTTCCATTTCAGCAACAAAATGGAAACCTTTTACTGGTGTTCGCACTACATGCACTGTATTTGTGTGAAAGAATCAGACACAAGCCTCGCTAAACAAAGGCGCCCACACAGAAAATAAATAGCTAAAGTTTGGCTCACTGTCATTATTTGCTCATGAGGAAGTGTGTTATCACAATGTGATAATTAGCCGCCCTACATCGCATAAATTAGTTCAACCTTTGGTGTCCAGATTCACCTCTCGTGCGTTTTCTAAATAAACATCATTAAAAGAGGCGCTATTTTGCTGATGCTTGTATGATGTGGATTACTAACAGAAGAATCAGTTATTAATATCAATGCTGTTTTTAACAGAAAATACTAATCACTTTGTTTTAAAGGTGAAATTATCATTCCACTTGAGCTGCACCAATTTCTGCCTTTTTTTTTTTTTTAGATAAAATGCTAGTAAAATGTTTATTTTAATAATCAATAAAAAGTAGGACTGGGACTTGGTACAGGCCATTGGATGTTGATTTGATGCAAGAATATTGTTGATTGTAAGGATAGAGGCAGGGTTTAAGTGGACTAAATTATTGGAAGAATGGAGAAGTCAAAAATGTACAAAAATGAAGTACATCCATGAATCATTCACCTGTGAAGTGACCTGTTGCTGTAGTGATACTCAAGTCATGCAAAAAAAGAAAAAAAAAAAAAAAGATTAAAAAAGGGTGCATTGTTTTGTATTGTAATGTATAAAAAACACATAGAACGTTTTGTTGCAGCAATGTTTTATGCTATGCTGTTAATAAAATAATGTTCTGTTTCATTTCATCAGTCATTTGAGGCAGTTTCCTACAGTATTGATTTAATATCACTACCTACTACCTTTGTATTGTACCAAAGCCAGAATGCTGGTATCGATCTAACCTCTAACATGCAGTAATATTCAGAGAATTTGTCTTAAAAATAGCTTGAATACGAGTATAAAGTCAAGGTTGTGCAGTCTGTTGTTGCCATTGTATTTCCGCAAGGCAGTAGTTTTATTAGGTCAGGCCCTCAGTCTCAGAGCTGACACAAGAAGTCTTCAGTGTGAGCTGAATTTTCCTGCTGGGCCTCTGAGGGTCCGCTGGGACTGAACTGCCCTGTTTGCGTTCTTGCCAGAGGAAAGATTTCTGCTGCTCTTACACAGTCCTGCTCTCGCTGAATCCAGCGTGACATCTCTAAAATATTCTTTTCTTTCAGATGTGCCTGAGTTCCTGTAGCCGTTCACTGTGTCTCACCTTATATATCAAAAAAGTTGATAAGAAATCTCAAGCAAACATCCGTTTGTTCTCTGTCTAAGAAGATGGTTTTCCCCCCATCTCGGGTGTTGTTGTCTTTCCCCTCAGCTCTAATGAGTCAGTGTTTGGCACCATCACGTCAGATGAAGAAAGGGAGGGCATGTGGTTTTCAAACAGTCTGAATTCGCGTTGAGAGAATTACAAAGAAGGGAGGGCCCTAGAGTGGATGAGGGTCGGAAGCGGTTAAAGCACAGGAAGCAATGCTTGTTGCGTTCAGAAAACATTCATCGGAAAACTCTCTCACAATGCTAGACTACATGGAGTGTATTAACAAGGAATCCTCCCACGGTTTGTCAGAACCATTAACTCTTCCATCTCAGCAAGCGCTGCACAGAAAATGTCAAATTTGAAGGTCAAGTACGTGAAGTATTTGAGTGATATCATATTTTCCAAAGCACACCTTTTTTCTCTGTCATCTCATCTGACATCACTGGATATTCAAACTGATTTTTGAACCTGCCATTTCTGCTGCACAGCATCTGAAAAACTAGCAGTTCTCTTCACAGTTCACTAGAGAGCTGTTTTTTAATATTCTACATTGAGCGCCAAGACTAATGGCGGTACATTTGTAAATGTGAGCGCACTCTGTTTGGCTGGCGCTGGCTCTTGGAGGCAGAAGCACCATGGTTTGGCAGGTGCTCAGATGGAGCTCTGCAACATCTCATGAGGAAAAGAGCTCATATATGCAGTCTCATGCTGGAGGGACAACTCAGGCTCAAGCACACTTCAGTGTTGCACTTTGAGTGTAGACAGCTTTGTTGATTCTAATGGCTGCAATTTCACGATGCTCCCTTCATGTCCAGTGTAAATGCAGTTTATTCATAATTGCTGAGCAACACACAACTGCTTTAAGACATCAATATCTAGGTTGTTTTCTGATAAAATGTTTTAAAGATTTTAGCGAGTCATACTGTATTGATACGGTCATGAATGGTCTGTGTTTTCCCTGGACTTTTATGTTGAAGTGTTGCTTTGTCCCCATGTTTCTGTCTTCGCTGAGTTGTTTGCTTGTGTTTCTCTGTTCCTTGATCTCGACCTTGCCTGACCCGGATTATTGACCTCGCCTTGCCCCTAGGATTACGTTTGCCGATCGACTGACCACTCTTACGAACTCTTCATCATTATTCTGATGTCTTTGCCTTTGATATTCACGTTTGCCGTCATCAACCCTGCCTGTGTTACTCTGACTCTACTCTGTGTTGGACAATAAATATAGTGTGCATATGGATCCGCACATCTCAGTCTCCCTCGTTACAGAATGAACAGCCAACAAGGATCCAGCAGCTTTAGCCAGAGACCTCAGCTCTTCCTCAACAGAACGGAGAGAACACAGAACATAGTTCAGGCTGGAGTGCCCTCTAGTGGCGTCTGAGGGAAACTCCAGTGCCACTCATGACACATATATATAGCTATATTCATTTAATTTATATCATATGTGAATATATTTAATTTAAATATATATATTTATTTTTTTCTTAAACATCTGCATCTGCGTGTATTTATAAATACATAATAAATACATACAGTACACACACATATATTATGTCAACAAAAACCTTTATTTTGGATGCAATTAATTGCAATTATTCGTTTGGCAGCACTAATATTGTTTGTTTGTTTCATTTAGCTTTTTTCCCTGACATTTCTAACACACTATATTTTGAGGCAATTTTGTAAAATGTATATATATATATATATAAATCCCCTTCAGTTTTGTTCTTGAGCATAAAATCAGACTGGAAGATAAGATAAGTAGATAATAACTACTGGAAACTCAGCTTTGCATCACAGGAATAAAATACAAGTTTAAATATAATAAAACAGAAGACAGTTATTTAAAATTGCAATGATTTGACTGTATTTTTTAATGAAATAAATGCAGTCTTGGTAAACAAAACACTTTCCAAAAAAAAAAGAAAAAGAAAAAGTAAATAAAAACCTAAAACTTTATTTTGGGCAGGGTCACCTAAGGTCATCTACATTTTAATTTGTATATACATACATATATCCACCTAAATTTATTAAAATAAATATATTTAATATCAACAAATGTATTGAAATAAATGAAATGTATGTAATTTTTCCCTAATGTCCAGTAATGTTCTTAAGTTTAATTAATTTAATTTTATGTACTGTAGATCTTCTTTTATTTCCCAATTGTTTATGTAGTAGAGTTATGTAGAGTCATAATATTAGCAGCCAGTGTAAAATACCTCATATATAGAAAGTTGACCAAACAGCTGAAGTTCATAGCAACAGTGTATCTTGGATGGAAACACCCAAACAAATTCTTGGCATTAAAGAAACAACAATGAATAGAACCGTCTATCCGCAACACGTCCTAAAGCGTCTGTTTGATTAAGATACCATATATAATCGAATCCCTGTCAGTGATCTGATATACATCTATCGCCGCATGATATATCCCATCATTCGCCCAGGATTAATACGTCCCGTTCTACCACAACCCTGACAGGTGTACAGATTGACACAACGAACACAAAGACCAAGAGATGGAAAGTAAAGGGTCAGATGAAGGCTACACTTTATCTCAGTCGCAGAAATGAAAACACTCCCTCAAAAAAGAAAAAAAAAGAAGGGTAGAGGGAGTGATGCAGGGGGAGACAACGCAGGATGAGTCACTTCAGTGAGTCATTTCTTCCTCGACACACGCCAGAGGAACAGACCGCACACCTGCACGGTGCAAAGCTCAAACCAAGACTCTTAAAACACAGACCGTCTGATACGAGACACTCGCCTCGCAGCCTGTGATTTTCATCTTAAGTGTTGAGTGTAAACTCCTCAGGGGCACCACAAGAGGGCACTCATTAGAGCCGACGACTACATCGCTCAGAAGACAGCTGACACTCACTGTACAGAGAACAGAGCGTCCCGGCCGGAAACATCTCTTCATCTTTATCTGCGGCGATCGAATGTGCGATATGGAAGCTATTAAATGAAAAAAAATGAAGGGGCGTGTTTCGTGAAAAATGGCTGTAAACACTACCACATGTTTTACGCAGCAGATGAGAGCGATTGAAATAATCCTGAAATTCACATAGGAAGAAGCGCCCTGACCTCAGGACGGCGGTGGATGCCAACAGAGGGATCTGAGCATCGGCTGTCTGAAATCATTCAGCTTGAAATTAAATGATTCAAGTGAATAAGTTGACCAATTATTTAGCTTTACTATAGTTTAAAGCACTGCATGTCATTTCCTGGCTTCTTTGCTCATCAAGTAGGTTGCAATGGGTCAATAAAATAAAATATATATAATTTTTTTTTTTTATTCACTTCTTGTTCTTGGTTTCGTTACTTATTTTTTTGTGATCATGATATTTTATTTTTGTCCCTGATATCCACTTATTATGCACTAACACAATATTATTATTATTATATATTATTTATTTTTTTTGTATGTGTTTCTGTAATTATTATATTTTATTTTTGTCCCTGATGTCCACTTGATATGCACTTAAAACATTAATATATTTATTTAGTTTAATTTACTTGAACGTTTCCTTTAGAGCCACTAATCTTTCTTTGATGTTTGTTTGTTTTAATGTTTTTGTCCATGGTGTCCACATTGCCAAAAATTCACAAAAAAAACTCCCAAAATAGACACACATATATAATAATTATTATTATTTATTCATTTATTTATTTCCAACATTACTATTATTATTACTTTTTAAAATAAGATTTAATTTTTGTCCCTGATATCTACTTAAAATTCACATACATAACATCTTATTTATTTATTATTATTATTATTTTATTTTTTTTATTCTTCCTTTAGGTCCACTAATGTTCTAAAGTTTTTATTTAGTTTTTTGTAATCGTGATATTTTATGTTTGTCCCCATTATCTAATTAAAATCCAAATATATGTTATGTATGCAAGTATGTTGTATTTATTATTTATTTTATCTGATCTGTTTTTCTCAAGTTTTTCTAACCAAGGTAGTTTCTACACTTAGTAACGTTATATAAAATATACAATTTAATTTATTTTTCATGTTTTTTGACACACTCTCCGTGGCATTTTTGGCAAATGACATTTTTTAAACAAATACATGAACTACATAATGTCTTTATGCAGGTTGCAATATAGTGTTATGTTTTTTTTCTTTAAAGAAAATGCTATTTTAAATTTTGATCTAAAAAAGCAGAGCAAGATATTAAACATCCAAGAACTGATTTACATGTAAACAAACGTCCCACCAAAACTCTCCCAAAAACAGCAGGTAGTTTTCACGCACAGCTCCACTGAGTGAGCTCATGCCATAATCCATATTCAGTTCCTCTGACAGCTGCTTATTTTATCCCCGTGTCACACTGACAGGTGGTTTGTCACAAGGCGGCAGTAATCTATAATCGATTTGCGGAGATTAATTCGCTTGATTGCGTCAAATGTTGCGCATGCAGCGCTCTATTTAAGCATCAAAGCACATTAACAACTTTCCAAGGGCTTTGATGTTTACAGTATAATTGCAGAGCCAATCTGGAAGGAGTCCAGACCACCAAGGAAAGCAACAAGTGAGGCTAGAGGTAAATCTAAGACCCTCTGATGGGGTCTGGGTAAGCAGGCAGTCATCAAGCCGTTCCCACAAACTGCTTTCCGGGGTTAGCTACAGCCTGCCTAGACAACGATGAGACAACACATACTTGAAGGTCAGCCAAAACGCAGAAAAAGAAAGACGCAGGTCACTCAGATAAAAACCCGTTTTTAACTAATTTGGCCCAGTCACAGCACATCCAATGAAAGAACGCACTTCAAAGAGATATTTGTTTGTTTATTATGGCTTTCGTTTACAGCAGAGTATAGAGAAGGGGGAGGGGCTTAAAGATAAGAGGTCTTGGTGATGTCATCGCTGAAGGAAACTCGTTTAGACAACTTTCTTTTCTTTTGAAATGACATGCAATGATGATTCGTGTACAAAGCTAATTGGAAAAAAGCACTGATTTTAAGCAGGAAATGCCCTTTAAGACTATTTAAACCATAAGCGCCCTAAGGTCTAAAGAGGTTTTAGTTGTACCAGCTTAACCACTTTAAAGGGCAACTGTGGTAAAAGCCTTGTCCCCCTCCCTATTACCAAATAGCTCGCATTCCTGCGCTCACAAAAGCCATATTGGGGGTGCGTGCTAGTGGCGTAAGTGTCTGTGGAGCGTTTGAGAACACATTTTTTAAAAATGTAAGATGGATGTTCAACAACAAAGGCTTTGAAATGTTTGATGTTTGTTGATTTTAGCTTTGATGTTTTGTTTTTTTTTCAGAGAAAATATTTTAATTTTGTCAATATGCTATTATATTCATTGGTTAATACCACTTCACTCAATTTTATTTGATGATAATGTGCAAAAGTACAAAAATGTGTGTCGAACAGAGGGTTCCTATTCTTTTGGAGTAAAGTCTTACCATGATTTTCAGTACTATTTTTTGATCAACTTAATTGCTCATTATAACAAATGTCATGATTTTTATATTTTCATTTAGTCATTCAGCAGACCACTTTATCCAAAGGACAATAGCAATCAAAACCAAGGAAGGAGAACTGAACCAAACAATAAAATATATAATGACATTTTTTTTCCCATTAGATTTTAATATATTAATTTGTATTTATAACACAAACATTTTTATTTTTATTCTAATTTCCAGGTTTTCCATAAGATTTTCAAACACTTACAAAATGCATGATTAGTTGTTCCTGTCCTAAAAATGTACAAATAGTATATTTTTAGTATCTTGCAGTGTTAATGATATACATTAAAGCGCAGCTGTATATACTGAAGGAATAGTGCAGCCATAAATTAATATTAGATCAATTTGTTTCTTCATCTGAACAGATTTGGAGTAATCTGAAACGTCGTTAGCGCAGGGTAAAGTTATTTCCGTTACAGGTCTGCGTCTATTATATCACTATGCCCTTTTCTCAAATAATGCTTCTTATCTTTTCTGCTTTGTCTGTTTTCCACCTTATTGTTATATAAGCTATAAAGAAATAATACTTTACTTGTTTGTAACTTATATGGCTGCTCAGACTAACAATAAAAATATTACAAACTCAGGCTGGAAGCATATTAAACTCAAAACAACAACGTAATCCTGACAGAATGGCAAAGCTAACTGAATTATAACTGCCACCATTTAGAGTTAAAAAAGGCTAATTTAGCATTACATCACTTGTTCACCAAACGGATGCTCTGCAGTGAATGGGTGCCGTCAGAATGAGACTTGAAAAGTGAACATCTGCTTGTTTAAGAGTGTATTATTATGAATTAAGCTTCAAGATAATAATGCATTAATGATAAATTAGTTTCTTTTCTCATCACAAGACATTACCTGTTGGACTGGAGGGGGAAATCAGCTGCATGGACTCTTATTCTGACGGCACCCATTCACTGCAGTGCGAATGATGTAATGCTAAACTTCTCTAAATCTGTTCTGATGAAGAAACAAACTCATCTTGGACGGCCTGAGCAAACGTTCAGCTTAATTTAATTTTTGTGTGAACTATTTATTTGAAATCATTTTATTTTCATAGTTTCCCACCACAAAATCTTTGCCAACCAAAATATGACCCACTAATTTCACATCACGAGGTTTAACTGATTGTTCTTTGTTTCACTAAAAAAAAAAGAAAAAAAGACAGAAACGTAAAAGCAGATGTCAAACACAAGTCAAATTGTGCCTGCGCTGATCACCCCTAGCTTGAAGCCTCACATGAATCAAACACGTGAGAGCAGCTGGGGAAATGTGGCGACCTGTAACCTCTAAATGTGTTTGAATATGCGCGCACGCCATATAGCGGCCCTGAAACGCCATCACGGGGAAGCGATTAGAGTAAAAACACACATCAAGGAGCGTTTGAGCATGTTGAGAACTTGATGTAGAGCACGAGATGGAAAAGAGGGATAAAAACCAGAAAATAGACAGGGAGGAAAAGGACAACTAAGGGCTATTTATTATTCAGAGGAAAAAAACAAACTGATCTAGGTTGCTGATTAGCAGAAAGTGAGAGCGGAGGGCAGGTTAAAATCACTGCCTACCATTTCTAGAAAGAACACATGGCGAGAGATTGAGTTTGATTATATATATATATATATATATATATATATGGTCATTGCCGCAGAATTGCCACCCACCACAAATTGTGCGACACAATACACTCCTCCCTAAAACAAAACAGCTGTATGCCATAGATAATGTTGAAAGCATTGATGAAAACGCTTTTACAGTAAGTTGCGTTGGTGTGTGTGACTGTGCGTGTTTTCGGCTCATCTCACTTGTACTGCGCCCGTGTGGTCGGTCACCGTTCCCAGCTGGACATATTGCACCTGAATATCGTTTCCCTGGAGTGGAGAGGCGTCAACCCCACCGGTCCCGTCGGTCGACGCCACTGCGATGAGCTGTGGCCCTCTTAGAACCTAAGAAATAGGCGGGAAAAATGAGAAACATTAGCGTTATGATAACATTTGAGGAAACAACTAGGTCACAGATCCCAGTAAAAATGACTATATACTTATAGTCACTTTAATCAAACTGACAAGCTCTTTTTGCACTACTCACTACTACTGCACTACTATATTCTACTATTAGTGTTATCTGTATGTACATAGGGTCTGAGAGTAACGCAATTTCAATTCTCTGTGTGTGTGCTGTATGTGCGGAAGAATTGACAAAGCAGACTTGATTTGAGGTCAAACTATGCCGAATGCTTATTTATTTATCTGTGGGAAAGCACTCTAGACACAAAACAACTGCTAAATTTCCCAACATGGCTACATGGTTGTAGTGAGAATCATTCCTAAGTGACAATGTGACTAATTTCGGTGACTAATGATGTCTTGCATGTGTCAAATTGAAGGCAGACAGTAAAATGCAGTGCAGGATGTTCTCTAAAATGCCACAGCGCTAATATTTTTCCAGATGGGAATATCTGTCGCTAAGCTTTCTGGGTGTGCAGTAACTTTTTTAATTATTTTAAACAAATTTAAATGATGATGAGATTTTTTAAATGAGACTAAAATGCGAACTATTATAAATGTTTGTTTGTTTATTTGTAATTTAAATGAAGTTGCAATAAAGTATTTAAATTAAAAGCTTAAGTATTAAAAAAATACTTAAAAGAAATTAAAATTTATATTTTGCCTGGCTAACTGAAAAAAACTCAAAAAAAAAAAAAATATATATATATATATATATAAATAAAATTAATGACAAAAGCACATTAAATAAAAAAAACTTAACTTACAGAAAATAAAGGAAAATTCAAAACAAAAATAAAAGTTCAGTGTTTTTAAAACTGTTCATATCTGTTTCATAACTGTGTAAAAAACAAAAAGACGAAAAGTACTCTAGAAAAATGATTAATTAGCAGCTAACGACATTGTGTGTGTGTGTGTGTGTTAGAATATAAATAAGAGTGAAAAAAATCAAACTAAAAAAGATAACTTATAACTATATTATAAATTAGTACATTATAGATTTTTACTTCATTTATTCTTAATTGCATTCTTTTTATTTTATTTTTATTTATATATATATATATATATATATATATCTTTTTGCCTTCTAGGCCTGGAAAGGAACTGAAGGAAACAAATGCAATCTTCTCTTGTGCGTTTTCCACTGAATGGTAGTCATACTTCAATGTTGCTTCTAGGATCAAAATTTTATTTATGAGTGGAAGGTGAGATACTGATGATAATTAGATTTTAATATGGAAATGATTCACGTCCATGATTATCTAAGTATGTTCCAATACCCTGCGTAAATGAATCATTGTGCTTTCCTTTCTAAAACGATTACCGCTTTCTTCCTTCCTTCGATCCATACTGATTGCCCCTTTCTAACCTTCATCAGCGCATCCATCATCCCACTGTTTAAACAAAATTGCATTTCTCACGGTTTACATTTTAATCTGCTAATGTTTCCACTCGTTCTATAGCTTATGCAACTGCCTGTCACAAACCTCACTCATGTGCACCTGTTTTTCTGCTCTTCTTATCACACCGTCAGGAAGTTCAAAAGTCCAACACTGCATGCAGTATGCAAACACTGTCACACGAGCAGGAAGCCCAGTACTAAGTATTTACAATACAGTAGGCGAACAACATCTGGATGCTGTGCAACATACCTGGATTCTGAAGTATGCTGAAGCCGTATGATTTGAAAAGCCAAAAATCTAAGAACTTATGATAGTTCATCAATTCAGACGCAACCCAAAGGGAGGAATTGTTTTCCATTCTCATGGTAACAAGCAATCAGGATTGTCAGAACGCATTTTGAGTCTTTAAGCAACTGTTTTAACGGATTTAAAAGGTGCAAAGCTATGTGATATAAGACAAAAGTGACAGCTTGAACGCTCTGATTGCCAAGTCTGAAATTTCGATCTGCCGTTTAAGTGGTGTTGCAAACCTAATTCAAATCAAGCCAGGGATTTAGCGCGTTTCCTTATGCACGTGAAACTGATTGTGCATGTGTGACACTCATCATAACAGCTTTGTGGAAGGCCTAGTTTCCAGCTGAGCTCTCACAAACACATCTCCATCCTGTGCCAACTCGTCGCAAAACAAGCACATAAAAGCAAAAACACTTGCATGTAAATGCACGATGACATGCTCTCACACATTGAGTTCGAATGCCCGAACACATCATTGATTACACATCATCTAACCACTAAAGGCGCTCTGATGTGGTCACGATGGTTTCGGTAACTGGCGCTAGGCTTCAACCTGAGCTGTGAGTCAGTAATTTCCTGATTGCAGCAGTTGACCGTTTCCACATGCACCAGCGTTCATTCAAGAACGGCCACGTGCGATGGGATTCAAATGAAACGTGAACTATAGACTAAACACGTTAATCATTACAGCTCTGCTGCGACTTCATGTGGTGACACCTCTCAGGTTCGTCTTGACGACATCAGCGCCTCGGAGCGCCAGTGTGGGCATAAACAATCAAATCTGAGTCTCCCCGAGTGGGAACAGAACTGCCATGCACTCCCAATTAGGAGAGAGAAAATCTGCTGCGCTGCACAGAAATCCCACAAGAACCCCAGTTTCGGATCCAATTCGTCTCTCCCCCCACCCCTGCCCCGGATTCTAGCGCAGACGATGACTTTGAAGTCGAGTCAGTGGCATGCTTAGATGCCCACCATGTCTCCAACGGCATGGAGAAAAGATGCCAATTACACCACAACGACTCCTTTCTTCGAATAGAAGATGATGCCGGTCAAATCACGGGGGAATAATTAGAGTGTATGATTTTGGGTTGGTTTAAATGGGATGAAACATTATTGAAGAATGCATTTCATACATACACTGACTTGAACACAACTATTTTGTGATGAGCATTTTCGTACATTTTTGAAATGGGGGTCCTGCTATGATAAAAAAAAGCCTTGTTTAAAAAGAAAAACTTGAAAAAGTCACATGGTGTGATTGATATGCAGAAAAAACTAATGAAAATAAATAAATTAAAAGTAATAACAAAACTAAACTAAAATCATATCAGGAAATGATATCTTAGGTAGTCATTAAGTCTCTTAAAAAAAAAAATATATATATATATATATATATATATATATTTTTAGGACAAGGTAAGATTAGTAAAATGTGAAGTGGTGCAGCTTCCTAAAAACTTAATGTATGTTGGGGTTTTTTTTAAACCTTTTGGGCACACTCACTTGTGTGGCAAGGTGCAAGGAAAATGTGTTATTTTTACGTGATGGCTACACCACTGCATTAACATCTTTATCCAAAAACTATTTTCTTTACCATGGACACTTGTGTGTCACTGAGCCATTTACTCTGTTAAACAAAGAATAGCATGAGAACAACGAAAGATGGCTCAGCAGGTCTTAAACACAAACACATGTACAAGTACAAAGATATGCACACACAAACATCTGAAGTTATTGGGAACTAGAGTAATCCCTCACAATTGAGGGACGTCTTTTTACATTTCCAGTTTCTCATACATCATTTATCTGAACCAGAAAACTGCTAAGACACACACAGGAGGCACCAACTTAAAACTTGGATACTTTCTCATGCGGACAATCATGAAAACAATCAAATAATAAAGCATGACGCTCACTGAGCATCCATATGACATTTTGAAACCATCCGTCAGGCCTCATAAAAGGAGGAAATGCACTTTTTCCACATTAAAAACTGCGTTTTGGGGATTTAAACACAGATTAATTCTTGTCAAAGCAAACACGGCTTCAACAACAGGAATTTTAAAACTGCAAGTGAGGTTTGTTTGTATGCTCAGCTGTTCGACTTAACACAATGAGAGTTTTACGATGCTAGGAGGACGCCCGCGATCGCATAGCAATGTAAACCCGTTCTCATCGCTTGACTTCCGGCCTCGCAACTTGTTGTCAAGACGACTCCCCGCTTAACCGAGGATGGGAACGTGGCTCCAACACAATAAAATAAAGTAAAGCTAATTCAAAACACGCCTCACATCGGAGACGCTCTTGAAGTCAACCAAAAGTCGCTTGGCCAATTGTTACGAGGCTAATGTGTCACCAATTTTGGCCAGAAATAAGGTGAAATCCAAAGCTAAAGCATTCGGAGTTGAACCGGTGTGTTCGGATGAGGTCTGCTGACTTAGACAGAAATAAAAAGCCTCATTTGAGACATTAGTTATCCATGTTCTGTTAGTCATTAGCGAGTAAATCAAACTCTCAGAGGAAACCAAGCCAGTTGTTTGCATTCGCGCTCATGGCTGGATTGAGTTCGCATTGAAAGGCATTTGAAGCTGAAATGTATAGTGCCCTTTTCTCAAGGGTCTCCGTGAGCTAACCTACCCACCGTGCCCAGCCGGGTCTCTTTCGAAATCAGCTAGACTTCAAATCTGCTATCTCTACAGAGTCGAGCTGCCAAACAAAGGGTTTAAAAATTGGCAGAGTGAATCGGGATCCGCTGTCAGCTTGGGTTGATGGGGACTAAAAGTAAGAAAAAAAAGGACCCCGAATAAATCTTTCTCTTATGTAGTAATGCTTTCAGCAGCAGAGTAGGACAGCAAACACACTGAGGAACTGGAGCAAAGACAACAAGGAACAAAACAACAGCAGCTTAATGCAAAAAACATTTAGTTTTGGGCCTTGCTGTGCAAACGGTGCAAACACGCTGTTCCTCCCAAACTCCATTTTTCATTATCATCGTTTCAGCGTCAACTTCAGTGCGTATGATTCTCGTCTAGCCGGTAAAGTCATGGATTCCCCGGAAAACTGTATGAATATAGGTTAAGCTCTACTTGTAAGCTTGATGAAATCTGCCTCTTCACGATTTGTTAGGCAGGTTTGGAAGAAGAATCACTTTTCTTTCTTTTTTTTTGGCACAGTTCAACAGTGTTGTGAAAGTGGTCAGTCTCCCAGCAACATTTACAGTTCCCTCATACCCTCAAGAGTTGTCAGTATAAAAGAAAAAAAGTTTCTCTGGAAAGGTAAACACTTCCGCACAGTTTCTACATGAATCTAACAACTTGTGCATCTGGAGCAGGCCAGACCTAAGCCAGGACAGATGTGATGGCCAAACTGTTCTGAGAGAGAGAGAAAGAAAGAGGGCCAACAGGACGTTGGACAAACCGAGTGAACTCCTAAAACCTTCGGAGAGTCCTACATCACTTCTTCTGCAAAACCTTCCACAAACAGACAGAGGGACTTCAGAATAAAAAAAAAAAACGGTTGTACAGTAAAGACAAGTCTAAATTTGTATCCAAAATCTACACTTATCTAATGAGGACATCTGCGGACATTTGGGCTCAACGGTTAATTCCTGATTGTATCTGGTTGATAAATTTAGAAAACGTCTCCACACAAACAAGCTAGTCTCATAAGATACAGTATTATGCTTGTATGGGTATAATATCTCCTTAAACCCCAAACTATCTTTTTAGATCAAGTCAAATTTGGAAAGCTTCCATCGTCAACAGCACTGTATCCACACCAATCTAACATTGCCTTGAGCCTGGAAGCAGAAATAATTTCTAGTGGATATTCACTTCCAAATAATTAGGCATTGGATGACATCACTAATGTTGAAGCGATACAAGGTTTAGCTCAGTCATCATGAAATGCTCGTGATGCTGTTCCATGTGCTTCATTTGAAAATCACATGGCCATTCGTTGTGGCCAATCTAGACCTCTACACGTGTTATGCTCTTAGTAATGTTGAAGCAATGCAGGGTTTGGTAACATTTTTAATCTGTAACATTTCACATTGGCCATTGGTCCTGGGCTATGATCTCACTCACTAATATGTGATAATCGAAGGAAAAGAAAAAAGAAGGTTTTGGAAACAAGCATGAAAGGAAGATTAGCAGAAATTAAGAAATTAAGCTAGGTTGGAAAGCAGGAAGCTCAGTAGGAAGGTAAGGAAAGTTTGAAATAAATGAAGGAACCTCAGGATGGAAGGAAGACTGAAGACAGGAACATAGTTAAGAAGGATTTCCGAAGGAATGTAAGACAGTTTTTGTAAGAAAGCTTGAATGGAAAGATGCTTTTTGAGGAAACTGGAGAAAAGAAGCCTTGAGGGAAGCTCAATAGGAGTTTGAGGAAGCTCTGAAGAAATTTGGAAGGAAGGTCGAAAGAAAGGATGCTTTGAAGGAAGCATGAGATGCATGGAAGAAAGGAAGCACAAGTGGGGAAGCTCTGAAGAAATTTGGAAGGAAGGTCGAAAGAAAGGATGCTTTGAGAAAAACTAGACAGAAAAAAGTTTGGATGAAGGTAAGCTCAGTAGGAAGGTGAAGAAGCTCTGAAGACGTTTGGAACAAAGCTTAAAAAAAAAGACAAGGAAATCTGGAATGGACAACGTGAAGACAGAAAGAACGTTTGGATGCTCGCAAGGAAGCTTGTGAAACAGGAGTCAAGCTAAGAAAGATACTCAAACGAAGGCGTCAACAAATGCTAGGAAAGATGGTACAGTTTTTGTCTCTTCTTTTAATAACTGAGGATCGATGACTGCACTGGTGGACAACAACAATTTCAAAACATTCTGTCAAAATAAAGCTTTGCAGTTTGACTTCAGGGTGGATTCAAGGGAAACGAGAACAAAACAGATAGATTAGCTTGACATCCTAATACTCAAATCGCTAACAACCTTAAATATGACCCCTGTGCAAGATTGAGATACTTCTCCTGTAGCCAAACCCATCTTTTACAGCATATCCAAAGAAAAAGGGATTAAACAGACCCTGAGCAATTCATACAACAGACACGCATCCATGAGACTCCTGATTCAAAGAGCAGACAGAGATAAATAACTCTATTTTATAACAAATGTATCAACGCGCAGATTAACTCGAGCTGCAACGCTTGTTCTCAGGAACAAAGAAATAAAGCGTCAGTGTTAGTGTCAAAATGTCAAGTCTTTTCTTTGTTGTCGTCTTCATTGTGTTTCTAATTATACTGCTGATTTGACAGGCTATGGTGTATCACTCCGTGTGTTGTAAAAACTTGTCAAATATCTGCATGACCTTGAAACAACCTCTGCGAGGAGACACAGAGTCCAGTCCCGCCTTCGAATCTCATGTTTTCCCTCCACGTTTTCAATGTTTCCAATGGAAAGTGTCTCACAGCAGCATAAATTCTGTTGACTTGATGATTTTATTGCATCTTGTTCATCAGATGTTTTCACTGCATTCCAACTGGCAGTAAAACGCGAGGTGAGACTCTCACGAAGATGATTCGTTGTTAATGAGGACTGTTAAGCAATCTGTTTGGTGCACTCAAGTGTCCACCGATGACAACCCTCACAGCAGGTCAATTGGAACTTGTCTCCATTAGACTACCAAGGGATTTACTTGTGAATATTTGTGAGACGACCTCTGAATCCCTGCCATGTCCACATTAGCTTCCAGAAATCTGCTATCACGACCCAAGACAAGAGCATCAACAATGCTGTAAAATACAATCCCCTCCATTAGGACGCAACGATAACTGGGATCGCAAAAGGCCTTGGACCGTTTTATTTGAAATATTTTGTTTTATAACCAAAAGGAAAAGCCTTGTTCCAATAGAGGTAAAAAGGGTAAATTCATTTAGGAGCTTGAATTGGGACTAAAGCCTCAAGGTTGTGACAACAACTGGGCTGAAAGTTAAATCCTGGAGCTTTTCGATCCTACAGCAGGTACTTAATGGATGCGAGCTCTGCGCACATCTGGTTTCAATACTGAGATAGAAGAGGAAACTTGAAATTCTGGATAGCAAATGGGCATAATTGCATACATACCAATATAAATATACACACATTTACAGAGGGAAAAAGTTACATCAATTGAACACACAGATGCGGCTTGTGAATGATATTCAAACTTTTGAGCTCATTTTTGACTCATCCAAATTCAATAAAACAACAAATCCAAAAAGAGCCGATTAGAAACAGATTACAGTAGTCTTTCCTAACTCTTTGTACATTTGTTTGAACAAGCAGACTTAGAATAAGTCTTTATTGGGTCTGTTTATGGTGCAGTGCTCAATTTTAGATGTGTAGTGCCAAAAATCTTACTACGTAAATGTAGCAGGTTACTTTCAAAACACTGTGCTGTTTGTTTGAGCGGCCCAGCATGCCAACTGCAGACTCCATCGAAGGTCTTTGGAGCAGTACATTTATTTGACACTGTTCGTGGTACATTTGATTCAGTTTGCCGGGAAATCAATGTACCGAGCTGATAGGGTTGGGTATCGATATGCTAAAATGTCCATTTTAAAACGCAAGGCCCAACGCTACACCATTCATGTGCATTTCATGTCTAAAACTATTACAATTATATCTTATGTCCACTGTATAGGAGTATACATAGGGTATTTACTGATTCGGTAAATACAAAGTTCTAGAAACTCTAGATGGTGCAGGTTGATAGGTTCTAACTTACACTTGGTGCAGCTGATTAGATTCATTTCACATCAACAGTCAATGAGCTTGCGGCTCAACATTCAAATACTTGGCGAGTTGTAGTGCACCTGTAGGGATCTGCTATGGGGGGATTTTATGCACGTTATATATGAGGGGTTATATATGTTATACGTGCAGCAGCAAGTAATTAGCAAGTCTCAGTCTATTCCGCCAGGACCAAAAACATTAACATATTACCATACTAATCTCTCAGAGCTGTCACGACAGAACCACTCGAACAGATTCAATGAGTTGATTCAGTGAAGGATTCGTCAGACTGACTGAAATGGTACGTTTGTTAATGTTCTAAAACGGGAAACGTTTTTCCTTCATGTTCATGCCAGGCCAGTAGTTCATTATGTAATGGAACACTATGCAAATATGAAATTTTCAAGCGCAAATCTGTATTTTTGTAGTTTGCACTTTGAAACCTGTTTTCAAACATTTCTGTTTTCAGTAAATGAACAGCTAAACCACGTAACAAGTTTTCATTTTTGTGCAGAGTAAATACCCCGTCAGCCTTTTTGATTGCATTTGATTTCATTACAAGGAGCAGCTAAAGAACCATTTATTCAAACAAGCCAACACTTTCTATTACTATGTTTTAGGTTTTAGTTCCACTTGGCAACCTCTGAGAGACTACCACACTTCTGCAAAGCGGTTCAGATATTCATTGTACTTGCCAAACATCAACTAATGCACCTGGACTTACCAAGAGGAGCCAAAACTCCCTCTTCCTATCTACCTCAAACCTGGTAAAGGAAGTGGCTGCAGCACTGTTCAGATCCCCAACTGGGTGCACAGCTGTGCACCATCCCCTTGTGAAAGAGAAGTAAATAAAGAACTCTAGTTCATAGAAAACACAAGGCCTGAGAGGCTTCGGTAATAAACATCTGCAACGTCTGGGCTGAAGAATTTGCGAGCACAATGTGGAACTAACCAATTGTACAAACCAAAAACAAAACCTCCTCAGACTTCAGTCTTCTCGCTCTCTTTTCAAGTTTTTCCCCTTATCTTTCGCTCTGGACCTCTGTAGATGTGGGGGTCAGATCAGAGGGCAAGAGAGAGGGCATCAGATAAGAGATCACTGACTGATTTAACGCACTGTTAACACTCCTTCACTTTCTCTCATGGAAGTCTTTCATGTGCCGGCTGTGTGCGTGTTTGTTTTAGATAATGGAAAGGGGCTAAATGATATGGCACGATAATATAGGCCGACAGCCTGTAAATCATGGGCTCTTCTCATTGACAGCAGAGAGAACATGGCGGGCAGATGGGGATGTAAAAACTCAAATGCAATTCACATACCCTGCCTAAACGCATAAAGAAGGAACTTTACACTGTTCGCAAGAAAAGGTTTGTACAGGCTGCATCTTTCAATTAGAACGAAAAACAACGTAAAACAAATGTCTAAAATGAAAAGTTGACTATGTTTCAAATCTAATTAACAATGTAAGTTATTTACTGGAGCTGTAAAAATGTTTGGTCACAGAGACATTTGACCAACATCCAACCTGCACTATATGTGAGTTACAGTAGAGATTTCAGTGACTAATGACTGAATTTCAAATCAGTTATTTAATGGCTTTAGAAGACTTGAAAAATAGGGAATGGACTACATTCATGTTTGTTTTGTTGGTCTTTTTCATATCACTTGCTAGAAAGTAAGCCATGCGCGTTTGGAATGATACCAGGGTAAATCAACAATGGCAGAATTGTACTTTTTGGATGAATTATATCAAGTCCAAGACGTTCTATAATAAATATTAATTACCTTGGCAAAATGTGGTCCATATGCATAACAGACAATGTCCTCTGTGCTACACTGTAAACTCTGTCTTTAACCCGAATCAAAATTTTCTGTGACTTGAATGAAGATGAAATTCATGGTACACCTTGATTACGCAATATTTTAAAATTGCTAAAGTCATTTAATAAACCTCATGTTATTTTAACTTTAAATGCGTTTGAATAGTGACAATATTAACTTTGATCCAGTTCACAAAGTCCAGTTGGAATGATTCATTCAATCAACCAAACTTAACGCATGAGACGTATGGATCACTTTAATGATAATTTTTGTTTTTTCTTGCACGTTTTTTGAAATTCGCTGCATTTGTATGGCAAAGTGCGAACAGGACATTCTTCAGATTTTCTCCTTTTATGTTTCATGGAAGAAGGAAAATCAAACGAAGGTAAATGATGACAGAATTTCCATTACTGTGTAAACACTTTGATATAAAGTGTTTTCGGAGCATTATACCCCTGCTGAAAGCTTTGAGGGCACTGCAGAGCCGCGGACTGAGGCTGAGTAGAGGATACGTCTCCAGCTGTTTACAGGATGGAGATGAGTCGAAGACAGATGAACCATACCACGTGGAGATGAAAAGAGAGGAGGAGGGACCAGAGCGAAGAAATCCTTGGAAGGGACAAAAAGACCTGATGCAGAGAGATGTGGAAGAGGTCCAGGGAAATCATGTGAACGCTGTTTTAGGGCTAATGACATTTTCTTTCGCTCTTTTTCCTCTTCCTATTTCGATTCACGTGAATGCACAGATAGATGTTGTCTAATGCATATTTAGCCAGTTAGGCATTTCAGGAAACATATTTTGTGTACGTGCAAACTTTGGCACTATGTGACTAAATATACCTCGTATCTACAATCATCTGGGAAATTAGCCAGGAGTATTTAAAAAAAAAAAAGCTAATATTTACTCATTGCTACTATACAGATGAAAACGATCACCATAATGGAGTATGTTATGGGTGAATAAGGGTGGGTAAGAAGCTGGACCTGGGAAACAGGCTAGAAAAACAAGCTAAATTTCAGTTTCTGAGAAAAAATTGAGCAGTTTTTTAAGTGTATGTTCCACTATAGGGTTGGCAAAAGGAATGAAAAACAAAATTTGTACTTAAATATTATCAATATTGAAATTATATTCAAATTTGATGTTGAGAATGAGTGTTTGTGTGTGTGCGCAATAAGCTGAATTATTGCTTTTCAGCCCTGTTTGATCTAGAGTCCGTCTTTGATGTGAGCTGAGAAACAGGAAGTGCACTCTGTCCCAAACATCACTTTCTCAGAAAAAAAACACACAAAGAGAGTGTCACACGAACGCAGACCAATAAATGTAAAGGGGTACCTACATTTACCTGGCCGTCTTGCCCAACATGCACTTGGTGGATCTGTAAGTTGCCCTGCCAGAGAGGAAAGACAGACATATTCAGATGAGTAACAGATTAATGTCACCATATTTTTGCAAAAGCATTAGAGGATTTTCATGCAGAAATTGATTTTTGTGTTTAAAAAGGCAAGACACAAGTAGCTGAGAAAAACAAAATCTCTAGACAGTTTCGAGCATCTTTTTAGAACAATATTATAAAAACACTTCTATTTATGCCGTGTAGTTGAACTGATATGTGATATCAGACTGTTATTCCATTTTGAAAATGATTGGTAATAATACAAAAAAAAATTGCATTTGAAGTAGGAAGTAGAGTTTTTAATTATTACTTATTTTATTAACAAATAATTGAGTGACAGGGCTGAATATATTGCAATTCTCATAGAACATGACTAGAAAGTGAAACAGCTCATAAACATTTCGTTTGACCATTATTACTTCTTATTTGATTAAATCTTTACTGCTAGAAAACAAGGGCTCAAAAAGCTGAGTAACAGGGTTGAAAATATTGCAATTCTCATAGAACATAAAAAGAAAGCGAAACAGCTCATAAACATTTCGTTTGGCCATTATTACTTCTTTTTGATTAAATCTTTACTGCTAGAAAACAAGGGCTCAAAAAACTATTTTACTTATTTTATTTACAAATAATTGAGTAACAGGGTTGAAAATATTGCAATTCTCATAGAACATAAATAGAAAGCGAAACATTTCATAAATATTTATTTTTGACCACCTGAGGTTGGTGATCAACATTTGAAGTTTTTCCATTGACAACTTGTTAAAAAGGAAACATGCACTCTCTATTTCAAAAGAGAATTCAGACTCTGTCTTGTATCTTACTGATGGAAAGTGTCAGTTACACAACACATAGTTTTTCATCAGGGAAAAAAACTACTGCACCACAACAAACTTTCAATCATGTTCTCCATCTGATTATAAAACACACACACACAAACACCTGACAAATATCTGGATAAAGGGAAATGATCTTACGACGGCTCATTTCCTTTACAAACTCTCTTAAATAAATGGGTTTGATGAGGTGGGCCAAATATATTACAAAGACAGTCTTTGTAGAGTGGAGGCTGGATAAAGTGGCATGCTGTTGCTAAGCTCTGGACTTAAAAACAAACACTATTACTGAGAATTTACCCAAAAAATGAGCACTCAAAGTCTATGGCCATCATCAGTTTTTTATAAACCAGCACTGGAAGAGCTTTTGAACATTTATTCTCTTCTCCTCCCTCGTCTCTTCCTCTCAAGATGACGAATGGATCTGATCAAAATAATGTTTACATATTTGCGGATACCTTTACATAATCCCTCTTCAAATCTAGGACACAGAGTACTAAAGAGCCTTAGAAACAAGTGCTTGAGAGAAATATTTCTGCCAAAGATCATAGTAAGACTGGTAGGTCAGGAATAATTATAGATAGGTTGTGAGGTAACACAAATGAGAGGAAAGAAAGAAGAAAGCTAAAGGAAACAATGCTCACCTCACTGTCCTGTGTGATCTGCACCTGTTCGCCCTGTGGCACCTGAGCGATGTGGAGGTGTCCCTGTGGTATCTGTGAATGAAAAAGACACCAAATTAAGCTATTAATTTATCTAATCTAATTAAGCTATTTGACAATGTAAAGCATGACAATATTATTATTATTAATTGTTCATGTTTAGGACCATAGCAAGACATAAAGTCATAAATATAGATAATATATACATTAGAAGTCAAAAGGTTGGAAGATTTTTAATGGTTTTGAAATTTATGTTCACCAAAGCTGCATTTTTTTTCTGCTCATAAATACATTAAAAACAGTAGCATTGTAAAATATTATTACAATTTAAAAATATTTAGTATTTCATAATTACTTAATGAAAAGAAAGTTCAAAAGCCTGTTATTTTGAAAATCTTATGAAACATTACAAAAAATGTATAAATGTCTTTGCTGAATAAAAAAAACTAACAAAAAATAAAATAAATAATAAAATGTAAAAAAAAAAAGAAAAAAAATATATATATATAACCATTATTATTTTTAATAATTAAGAATATTCCACAAAAATATTACGTATATATATGATTACAAATAATTAAAAAGCTTATAAATATATGCATATATTATTTAAAATTTAATTACACACAAGCACATTAAATTGAATAATTACAATTGAGTAATATATTTCTGTCACAATTTCTTCAAGTTAAACTGAACTTTTATTTTGACAGGTTGAAGAGCTTTAGGTTTCTGTGTTTATATAATATGATAATAGTTTTTCTCAAAAGAAAAACTGAAGCAACTGATGATGTTCATGTGTTCCCCTGTACTTCTGATTTATCCATCCAAAAAATGTTTCAAATTCCGTGACATTCTGTGTTATACAGTAAATTACATTTTTATGACTGGATTCCGTCTGTGTTTTCCACATTACACAAATCATAGATCCCTTCAAATTTAAAAATAATGGCGATGTAATGATGTTTTCTAATGATAATCATAACAAAATGACTGGCGTCTTTTAGTATTTACTGTATTTTAATTATTATAACACACCAAATCTATCATGGTTAACCTTGGATGAGCTTTTAGTCTCGTGTTGCTTGATATTTCAATACTGCGGTATAGAAACAACACCAATTTTTCCACAAACAATGTGATGTGTTCCTAAACATTTGATATTACTGGTTTTGTTAATCTTTTTTTTTTCCACCACTACCTTCCCAAAATTCATGAAAAAAGTCTAATTTAGGAAAGTTTATACACAAGCAATCATTCAAAACCTAAAAAGAGCGTGTCATTGTTTGCCATGTCTGACAGGCTAAAATTATCGATTATGTGCGATTGACATGAACTGAACATTCAAGGAGCCAAAGGCCTTGACAAAAGCTGACCATTGAGTTGTTGCCTCTGAGAATACAACTATTATGGTTCGGTTCAGGGAGATGTTACACAAACAACAGATGACAGATCTGTTTCGGACTCCGCCAATGCCAAGAACTCCTCCGCAGATTTAACTCTCCTGATTGTACACTGTATACTCAGGGTTTTGATTGTGCTGTCACAATGTATGCAGATCATATTTCGGATGGTGTGTCGGGGTGGAGATGACCTCATGCAGCTGTGAGAGTCAGAGATCATGTTTAGGTCCTCATGATCGGGCACAGCGGAAACTCTGCTGTTAAAGCTCTATTAAACGCTTGCAGGGGATTGACTTTTCCTCTGAGTACCAGAGTTCAGGGAGACCTGGACCCTCTTACAGAGGGATGTTTGAGTGTGCTTGTGAGTTTGTCCGTGCAGCTGAGACAGATTTGAGATGAATGGTTATGTATGCTTTGTTACAAGATGTATGAATTATATGAAACATATGAATTGATGTGTGGTCTTAAGGATGCTTGAATTAAGTAAGACAATCATGTTTGGTGAAAAAGTGGTGGTTGGCCATGGTTGCTAAAATGCTGCATGATGTCTGTCTACTGGCCCAAGTCAAAAAAGCCTCCTTGGACTCCAAGAACCCCTTAAACTGTGCTCACATTGTAAAGGCTTTAAATAACAACTTTTAATTTTAATTAATAAAAATTATAATTTTACAGACAGCAAGAACATTAGAATAAGAGATAGAACGATATGAATGATG
>JAUCMS010000055.1:14906163-14927294 GCA_032357445.1 Enteromius radiatus
TTCATGACCAAGACACTTCCAGATCTCATACGCCAAGGCCGAGAGAAAACCGAGCACTCAGAACTGTAGAAAATACCCTACGGGTTTCATTAGAAATTAACTTGAATGTAAGGATGACACAGAAAACTAATCTAAAAAACTAATGAAATTATGAAGAGAAAATCAAATTAGCACTGATTGTATTTTGGTGCTCAAGCAGGACATCCGGACCTCGGTATATTTTTTAATGTATATCTTTAAATAACTAATTTGCAGTTAAATTCATCGTATATATGTCTGCATGACATGTAGAATTCAGCTTAGACAATTTGCCAGAATGTTTACAGGGTAAACTTGAGAGTAAGAAGTTCCAGTGTAGGGTCAACACTGTACTTATCTTGTTTAATAAAGATTTTAAATAATTTATTTTTATTCTTATTTATTTACTCGTATTTATATCGCTAGCACTTAAACTTGCAGTAATCAAAAAGGTTGCCAAGTCTGCCGTTTTCCCGCAAAATCATTAATTACTCACCGTCATGTCGTTCCAAACCCATAAGACCTTCATTCATCTTCGTAACACAAAACAATATTTTTGATGACATCAGAGAGCTATCTGAACCTCTATAGACAGCAACACAACTGAAATTTTTCTATCTCCAGAAACGTAGAAAATGAAACTTTGAAAAATGAAAAATGAATTTTTTTTTTTGTGCCAAGAAAACAAAAATCACACAATTTACTCAACCATTCTTCTCCCCTGAACAAAAAACTGAAGGATGTTTTTCACGTGACCCCAAATAAGCGTAGTGACCCCAATAACGTCAGACTTAGCCCCTGGAATGTGGCTTTTATCAGGGGAACCCCTCCAAAAAAAAAATGTGTATCACCACCTGAAAAAAAGTCGCATCCCAGGGGCTAAATATGTTATTAGGGTCGCTTCAACCCAGAGAAATTAAAAACATCCTGCGGGAAGAGCGTTAAAGAGGTGGACTTGGCAACACTGTCAGCAATCGGACTAGTTTTGAGTAGCAATTGGTTAGGTTTTGCTTAGAAAATCTGGCAACCCTCATTACTTCTGAAAGGATAGCACAGGCTATTATCGGTCAGAAACGTTATCAACGCTGTCAAAAACGGTAGCATTTAAGCTCTGTAGAACAAGTAGGTTACAGAATCAATTGAAATACTCAATCACTAAATTTACAATTGTATCATATGAAAACTAAACTGTTTTGCACTTAAAAACAAAAGTCGGACACTGCTGAAGTTTTTCCTCCATTTTATTGAGAACAAACGAAGGCTAAAGCTGCAAACCTCCCTGAATTTGAATGCAACGGGTGCATACTAGTCATGAATTTGCGCTTTGAGATTTTCTACCAGGCAAATTTACATGGATGACAATAATTCAACTATTGACAATTTTCAGTTTCTTTAGTTTTTCTTAAATATAAACACCTGTACTGGATGCTTGACTCACTAATGGAGCCGTTTTCTGTTTTACCTTCAATATAATTACAAAATAAAAAATATGGAAATTACAAATGTACAACACAAGCATATAAATGATAGTTTTAGGCACAGTGCTTAATCTAAATGATCAATTTAGACACATAATGGGAGAGAAACTCAGATTTGAATCAATGAATCATGATGATAAAAAGGGGGCAAAACTTGATTTTATCCACTGGGAAGTGCAAACCTAAAGTTAATAGGGTAGACTTTAAGTTATTAATTGGGCAAATGCTTTAAAAGATCACTCAAATAGGTTTGAGCTAACATAAACAGCTAGAATTACACCTTATTTGGAATAAAATCAATAGTTGTACAACATCAGTCCACGTAAACGGCCGATTCTATGAGAATATTACACGTAAAACAATTACCACTCGTAAACACAGGCGATATACTTAACTTAGTTCATCGATCATATATACAATCATCTCTAAAACAAAGCTGAAACGTAATGATAGATGTTTAAATACTTTCAATGCATTTACATATATGTTCACTTTACAATATACTGATGTAGTTTCATATTTTTTCTTTCCATTTTCAAATGCTAGTAATGCTGCAGTCACATACAAAAGTATAGCCGGAGTAATTCTGCCTCCGATAAATGTCTACGCTGCGTAGGGAAGAGCACTTGGAAGAGAGCTGCACAGCTAAAGGAACAGAATCACTATCATGTGAAAATGAGACAGTCTTCGTGGTCGTAAAATCTGGCGCAAAACCAATTAGCCATTCGCTTGGAAATTTAACAGTATGCTAGATAGAAATTAAAAAGGAAAGTTCAGCTAAAAATGACCCTCAGACCATTCGAGGTGTATATGAGCTTGTTGGTGAAACTTAGCATTACGTAAGTTCCTGTGAATGTGAATGGGTGCCGTCAGAATGAGGGTCCAAAGCGGCTGATAATATAATCCACACCACTCCAGCATATCAGGTGATGCCAAAAACTGCATGTTTTTAAGAAACAAATCCATCATTACGATGATTTAACTTTAAACCATCTGCTGTTTGGCACCCATTCTCTGTAAAGGTGAACAAACGACGTAATGCTAAATTTCTCCATATCTGATAAAGAAACGAACACATCTACACATCGAGGACGAGCGCTTCTAAGATTATTTCTAAAATCACAAAACCACAGGATTTCAGAGTCTGAAGATCAGAGGCACGCTCAGCTGAGTATACGGGTGAATTTTCACATTGTCGTCGTCTTCATCGCCATTTCCAGGTTACAAAAATAAATTAATTAAAAAGCTGATAAGAAAGGCCTAATATAATACAACCGTACGGGCATGTGGCTTAAATACACTGGTGCGGATGCGAGCAGGTGTGTGTGTCTGTGTGCGTCAGCAGGGAGGTAATGCCAGATGAGGATGGTGGTGTGAGGTTTGCTATCAGGATGTCCATGACTGCATGTTGCGGAGCATGGCCTCGAAGCGCTCCATGCTGGGGGCCTGAGCGTGGGACAGCTGGTCGGTCAGACGACTGTACAGACTGAAGGACTTCAGCTCCAGCCAGATGAAGCCGAAGCGGTCGTCATCGAAGAGCACGAACAGACCCGGAGTGCGCTCTGGACTCGTGAAGCCGTGGCCGGCGATCAGGCCTGTCCCGTAAAAACTGAAACACATGAAGGAAATCTGTATTACACTTTAAAAAAAAAAAAGTATGTTAATTTTATATCAAGATAAAAAGTTTATATATTAAAACTGATGCTGTCATGCGATTAATCACATCCAAAAATAAAAGTTTGTGTACAATAAATAAATATAGAAAATAAGATAAAATGAATAAATATTTAATTCATTTTCATGTCTAATTATTACACAAGTTAATAATTGACAAATTATATAAACATGCATATCATTATTTAAAAAGCTAGTTTAAAAAATCCTATTTAATTTTATTTTAGATATGAAATCAAATTAAATCATGTATTTACTGTTACATTTTTAATTATTTTCTTGTCTATTTTATATTTTTTTATAGTACTACATAAATATTCATTAACTTAAAAAATGAATTAAAATGAAATTGATTTAAATGAATCAACTTATTTAAAATATAATTATTTTAATTATTCCTGTATAAGAAAACAATTATTTAATAATAACATATTTTCATAAATGAAGAGACAAAACAAACAGTAAAAATTTTGTCTAAAAATTTAATTTGGTAATTGATTTAAAAGTCAGTTTCCGCCTACTACAGCAACGCACATGGGCAAATGCAGATGTGGTAATTATTTATTGTGCATTTCGATATTATGGATCATGATTACACTCTCCACAATCCCCCCCAAAAAACTAGATGTATACAGACTGAGGCAAGAACATATTGGAACAGTCAACAAAATAAAACGAAAATAAATATCGGTGTGGCGTTTATGAATATGATGTTCCACGCTCCGTCATTGTGTCATCAAACTTCGCCTCTGTTATGGTTTTGAAAAAGCAACCTCTAGTGCCGAAACCTTCACCTTTTGCTAACCAAGCATCGTGTAATGTGTACAGGACAGCAGCAGACTCACCACATCTTGCAGGTGCGAGGGTACACTTCATTACGGGCCATGACTCCCAGAGGCAGCACAAACGGGTGTGCTTCAGAAGCAGCGCTGCAGGCAGCTCCCGGCTCCTCGTCCTCCGCTCCAGCAGGGGGAGCCGAATCAGAGCCCTCCTCCGCCTCCGCAGCAGCCTCCGATGGGGCGTCCCGAGGCTGTGGACCCCTCTGGGCCTCCTCGTGCACCCCCAGCACCAGGCGGGAGAGCTCTTCCATGCTCCGCTGGTGCTCCAGGTCCGGCAGACGCACCGGCCGGTTTAGGTCGATCTCTAACGTCAGCTGACCCGCCGGGACATTGGGGTCACCCTAAAAATATACAAGTGAGCTGATGAACACATAGTATACCCAATTTGACCTTTTACTTTTAAATAAATGTAAAATTTGTGCATGGTAAATTTTATTTAAATGTATTAATTTGTAAATTATGTATTTTTCTGCTCATATTATTCGGTTTAGAGACAATATGGAATATTGGAATGACAAAAATCATGTAGCAAAAATGTTAAAACATTTCTTTGTATTTCATTTTTACGCATTATTAAAATAATACACTTGCTATAATAATTTGCAAAGATTATTTTGTGTATACATTTTAATTTACACAAATTAAATATTTCATCACATGTATTTCAAATTATTTGTATTTCTTTTGCATAAACAAAATAATACAATTAATAATAAACTATTAAAACTATGAACTACGGTCCTATATTATTATATATAATATTTATTTATATATTATTAAAAAATGTATTAATAAAAACATGTACTTGTTTCGTCTCACACACAAGTAACCAAATAGTTTGTAATTATGATTAGTTACATCTAATAATACATAATAATACGTTTTTAAATAAATTCATGTATTTTCTTGGGCATACACAGTACAGTATTTTAATGAATACTAACAGATCATTTTAATATGTGTATTTAAATATTTTATTTAGTTTGTCCAAAGAATAATATGCAATTAATAACAACTATTATTATTGTTTTTATTGGGAACCATTTAAATTATGAACTCCAATATTGTAGTCTCAATAGTAAAGGTTTGCTCAGTGTCTTCAGACGGCGGACTCACGGTAAGTTTGGTGGCTTTGGCCCTGGAGCCGTGGAAGCTCAGCATGATGATCTCCAGGCCGTGACTGCCGTATGTCCCTTTGAAGAGGCCCGGCTGCAGCAGGTCTGAAGGGAGGCACGGGGGCAGATAAATCCGCCGGTACGTCAGGCAATTACTGAAACCAGGAAACACACGGTTAAACACACGCCCTAAACAGAGGAAATGACACTGTTAGCACGTACTCGTATTGGCTGGTGTAAATGAACTTCATGAGGATCAGCTCCTGCATGTGCTCGTGGAAAATATCCTCCAGTGTTCTTCCCCATTCCTCCTCCAACCACGTCCTGAACTCCTGAAACACACGGGGCTCAGTGTACATCCACAAACTGTGGTTCACCCAAAAGTGAAAATTACCCCACATTTTACTCACCTCCTAGCCATCCTAGGTGTACATAACTTCCTTCTGAAGTCTTCCGAAGCAGATCAGTTGGTATTTTATAGCAAAACTATTTCTATTTTTAAAATTATAACTCAAATTACTCTTCATGACAGAGTTGAGTTACAGCTTCTTGGCTGACCTTTGACTCGACTATGAGGACTTTGGAGTGAGCAGAACACTTGTGTGCCATTATTAAGTCATGTGGTACGCACTGGGCAAAGGGACAAATGTTGTAAATGTCTTTTTATTGTAGTTTGCATAAGTGTTGCAAATTAACACTTTTTTTTTTACATTTTAAAATGTTTTTGCTACATAATAAATAAAAAATAATATATTATTTTCAATAATTTTTACTTTACTTTTTTTTACTAATATATTAGTAAAATATCATGGCAACCTTATTTACAGAAAATATATATTTGAGGCACACACACATATAGGTCATACGGGCCACTTATAATAGTGTTAAATAATTGTGATTATATATATAGTTAATCAAAAATGTCTTAATTTGTGCTCTGAAGGGTTTGGAGCAATTAATGACAGAATTTTTATTTTTGGGTGAACTAACTCTTTAACAAGTCTGCTTTCCTACCTCTTGCCTTCCTCCAGGCATGCGATGGTGATCGGTCTGGTTGCATTTGGTGGAAAATTCATCTTTCTTCACAGTCTGGAAAGAAAAAAAGGTCAATATCTTATGGAATATGATGTCACATTGAGCCCCTGTGGTAGAAATCTGGCAGATTTACCTGAATGTCTCCTTTATGAGGGCCCTTGTGTCCATACATGCACTCTACCGTGGCTTTGTTTTTCTCCCACATATGTATGCGGAAGAGCGGCCGTCTACGCATGGGGTCCTCCACACGGGGATCATGGGGCGGTAAATACATCCAGCCGATGATGAACAGCCCGTCAACCTAAAATAATCTGTGTTAATATAATTCTATTCATCTCTGTAATCATCTTTGTATTGTGACAATTCATATACGCAATTCTCTACCAATATCAGCTATCTTTTTGCATTTGTTATCATTCTTTGCTGATCTTTTTCTTACCACCACGTTCAGAAGTCCTCCATAGGGCCCGATATCAGGCTGCCAGAGACCCAGGATGTGTCTATAGGGATGTAGCACTGCAAAACAAGAGCATGACACTAAAACATCACACAACACACAAAACAAACCCAGAACCAAGAGCATTAGACAGGATTATATCACTTTCTGCACGGGGCATGAGCTCGATGCATGTTGAGTGTGAGAGTATATGCATGCAACAACTCAGGGCTAATATTCACCCCGTCTGCTCAATTTTACCCATCTGCATGTCACACAGTGAGCTGATGTTAGCGCAGCTGCAGTCGTCTGTACCCTGTGTCCATCACACACACACACATGCAAGACACACAGGCGTGCTCACGCTCGGCAGAAGCTGCTGTCACTTCAGTCTGTCCCAAACCAAGGCTGTGTCCCAATTTGCATACTAAATAATTAGCATCCGTGCATTACAAATTGCAGTGTTTTGTAAAGGTTCCTGAATTATTTCCAGTTAAACAACATATGCTTGTGGCTAATATTACCCACAAATCCTTGTGCTACAGAAGACTTGGCAAGGAATGTGATGCCAAAACAGAATGTCAATATTAAAGTAATAATGTAGTGAATGAATTATGTAGCAATGCAATGATATGGATGACTGTGGTAATAACACACTTTCCTGCTTGTGGTGTCTTACGTCATACTGCATCAAAAGCATGTAGTTTCCCATCACCAGTGAAGTAAACACTTTTATAGTGTAGTACAACTATGCAAATTGGGATTTAGCCTTAAAAAGAACCTGCTTTTCGGTTATTAAAACTAAAGCTGAAATTAGAAGAAAATAGAAAACTTCAATACCTTAATATTTTATTTAAAATATTCTAATTTAATTAAAAAATACTCATAAAATCAAAATTGAAAAATCATTATGAAAAAAATTTGTATAATAATAATAATAATAATAAAATTAACACAAATTTTCTTCATTCTTTTTTTATGACTGAGTAACATATACAATGGCTATTTATTTATTTTAATTAGTTGAATTGAAAACATTTTTTAAATGTAAAAGTATATATATATATATACACAACGTAAAGAAGTGTGGTCTTAACAAGTTACATATATTTATTTTGAGATTTTCTAATTATTACAGTGTTATTAAATTATAAATATAAAGATTAATATTGATAAGATATTCCAAATGTAAAAATTGAAGGAAATTAGCTATACAAAATAAATAAAATGTACCAATACTCATAAATAATCTTGTTTCTCATTTACAGTAGCAGTTTCTAGTCCTTTTTTTATTAATGCGTCAATACAAAAAATAAAAAAATGTGTTATTTGAAATCTAAAGTTGTCTAAATTGGCTTTTTGGTGGGATTATTATTATTCAAGACGTATAAACTTCTGGGTATGAGTTTCTGAAAAAACCTTCTGCATATTGTCCAAAATATATTTTTGCATAATCTGTTGCTAGGTATGCATTTTTACAGAGACTTAATCATAATTTTGGATTTTACTGCCCTGTAATATATTATACTAATTTATCACACTTTAAAACAATCTTTGTTCTGCACAATGCTTACTGTGTACTGTTATAATAATATATATTATTAAAAGTACAATGTATAAAAAAATACAAAAAGTAATATTTTTGTTAATATACAGTAAATGTTACTATAGGGTCTTAATTGATGCAGTAACTAATGAACCTGGAACAATATGTCAGTAGGAAAGAGCAGCTGGACAGGCAGTGACTGGGCTCCACCACCACAAAGCCTTCACACACACACACACACACGGCCAGTACATACAGTGTGTGTACACGTCCCGATAGTCCATGTGCTCATAATCAGGGAGGAGCTTCATAAAGCGTCCCGACTTCACCTGCGGGTTCACACCTGTACAGGTATGCAGAGTGAGAACCACACTCACATATGCCAGAGAAAATGAACGTGTACAGGACTGGGAGACTCACGAGTGCTTCTTTTGGGGTTTGCAGGTTAATATTTATTTTATGTTGCAACTCAATTACACACAAACGCCACGCTGACTTCTGAGGAATCTTACTCTATGTCTTTTGTGAGCTGGAATAAATGCAGAATGCATTGAGAAAATGACAAATGATGTGTAATGGTGTGATAACATTACGTAAAAAACAGATCTTATCTCTCCAATTAACAGATTTTTACAGCTTGCTAGCTTGATAATAATCAATGTCCAATGGCAGTCTAAAAAAAAAAAAAAAGATTTTTAGAACATTTTTGGTAATTACAATAAAGCTGAAATAATATAACATGGCAAAAATAAACTTAAAGGAATCGTTCTCACAAAAATTATTTGGAGAACATATTAGGAGAAATTCTTCATGCCGTCACTTGCTCACCAGTGGATGCCCTGCAGTGAATGGGTGCCGTCAGAGTCCAAACAGCTGATAAAAACATCACAATAATCCACAGCACCCCTGTTCATTTGTTTAAAACTTTGTATTAAAGGAAACAAACGCATAAAGACTTAAAAATCATCTCGTCTGAATCAGGAGAGAAATCTGTTTTGAGAAATAGATTACGAGAAGTAAAATAAGCTGAAAAAAGTAAACGCGCGTTTGTTTAGTTATGTTCAGGTCACGGTTTAAAGCTAAAGCTAAAAGATCTGGATTTGCTTCTCACAAACATGCAGGTCATTCACAGGACTAACTGATGGACTGGAGCGGTGTGGATTATTGTGATGTTTATCAGCTGTTTGGACTCTCATTCTGACGGCACCCATTCACTGCAGAGGACCCATTTGTGAGCAAATGATGTAATGCTACATTTCTCCAAATCTGATGAATAAAACATTTTTCTATGTCTTGGATGGCCTGAGGGTGAGCACATTCACATTTGTAGGAGATCTATTAGTTTAAAAATCCCAACCTTATGTCATATTTTATTGTTCAAATGCAATATTCGGTGACTTCTGTGGTTACAGTAGATTTACTTACGTTTCACATACAGATCTCGACTGGACATGCCCACGATCTCCATCTTCCTCAGATCATCTCTCATACCGAATTCTGCAAAAGGGAGAAAAACTCGTGACAAACTGCATCTGGATCTCTTTAGCATCTTCAATTCAGAATAAAAGTTTCTGTGCAATCCATTATACTGATGATCAACAGATTGTTATTGTACTCTATTCGATTCTGTTGCTGCCTGTTAAACAGACGGTGGTGTAATGACTGAGATAAGACGACCCCCTGATGGGGTCACTTAAATGTCGTTAACACATCTGAGAACATGTTATCATGCTAAAAGCTGTTGAGCTGTCTATCTAGACAGCCTTTGAAGTATTTTAAAAGCCTGTTTATGATGCCTGATAATGCTAAGATGGCAGGTCAGTAGGTGTTTAAGACATGGTCCATTTCTGATTTTACAGAGCATGAATCCATCGACCAGAGCACAAAAACACAGGCCACTTTAACAGACAGCCATCATAGATCAAGAACAATAAGGAAGGAGGTTATGAAAAGAACAATGTTGTTGACAAATGTTAAAAACATTTATATAATTTTCTACAAAAACATCAATGACTCTGTAAACATCATGTGATTCTATAAATGATTTTATGTGAGTATACTGTACACAACTCAATCGTTACATAAAAAGAGAAAACGAAAACTCTGAGCTGTCCTTGTTTCTCTGCTGAAAAACAAAATGGCTATCAACGTACAAAAGTTATCAAAATTGTAACAGAATAAAATAAATTATTTTATGATTTAAAAATAAATAAATAATATGATTGAAAAATAATAATATAAAAATAGTAATCTTTTACACCAACTAGATATTTTTTGACAAACACAACAAAAAACAAAACTTGATTCAGAAAAAATTGCATGATTTCATACTTTATATATATATATAAACATTAAATGACAACTTGTGAAAATGAGTTTACGTTAACAGCACAGCAAAAATAAAAATTTAAATCATAACAAAAAAAAATCTAAATGTTTAATATAATAGGACGTGTATATTTGTAGCAATAGCCAACAAATAAGAAATATTTATTTTCTTATATGCCAAAAATCATTAGGATATTAAGTAAAAATTACAAAAAATATATACATTTTGTACGGTAAATATCAAAACTTCATTTCTGACTAGTAATATGCATTGATAACAATTTAATCTGGACAACTTTAAAGGTGATTTTCTCAATATTTTGGATTATTTATTTTTTTTTTGCATCCTCAGATTCAAGATTTTCAAATATGGTCCTATCCTAGCGAACCATACATTAAACCAAGGCTTATTTAGCTTTCTGATGATGTATAATTTAAATTTTCTTAACATGTACTCTTATGACTGTTTTGGTTTTGTGTTTGGACGTGTATGTATATTTGCATACATATTTACATACATACACACACAAACATACATATATGTGTATATAAAATGATGTTATGATAGTGTTTGAGTCGGTGTCATAACATGTCAGTATCGAGTGTAAGCAGAATGCCTCTGTGTGTTTTGTAGCAGCCATTATTACCCTCAGTACATCTCCTCCTCCAGATGGTTTCCGTGTTGAGTATCTGCCTGAATTTCTTGCACACCAGCGCCAGGTTGGGCAGCGCAGCGCCGGGTAGAGAGGAGAATATCTCCACCAGGAGCTCCGGCGGCAGATCCAGCAGCGACTGCGGGTGCGGTGGCCCCGCGGAGGCCGAGGCAGAGGCCCCAGACCCGAGTCCACCTGCTCCGCTGCTCTGACAGCTGCTGCTGCCGTCGGACTCTTCTTTCGGTTTGCCCACGACCCTCTCCTCTTCCTCCTCCTCGTCCATGTCGGAGTCGCTGTCCTGATGCGGCTGGCTGTGCCTCTGCCGCCGCCTGCAACGCCGCGACTGTCCCGCTCCGCAGAGCCTGGCACACACCGCCATCCGGAGCAACATTACATCATCCCCGCGTAACAGCCGCTGTCACCTGCATTGCGTTGCGCGACGTGCCCGGGCGTCTTCTCGTGACGTCATCGCGCACCACTCTGACGCCGTACGTTTGGAATTCACTGACTATAATGAATACATCTGAAAGCTGAATAAATACGCTTTCCATTAATGTATGGTTTGTATTTTACCGATGAAGATAACGTTGTTACTTATCCTGAAT
Organism: Enteromius radiatus; assembly: GCA_032357445.1. Taxonomy (NCBI): domain Eukaryota; kingdom Metazoa; phylum Chordata; class Actinopteri; order Cypriniformes; family Cyprinidae; genus Enteromius; species Enteromius radiatus. The sequence goes on from JAUCMS010000055.1 coordinate 14,917,891, forward strand.
GATTTATAGTCAACAGCAAAAACAGTTACACCTGTATTTTGCCTATTTTCTATTTATGACATCAAAAAATGAAAAAAAAAATCAAAAACACTTTCAAATTTCAGTTTACAAAAAAAAGCGCCTCTTTTTTTTGTCTTTATTATAACACAGACAGTATATACAATAGTTTTAATCAATTTTAAAAACTTAAAAAAAAAATTAAAAACAGTGTTTTATGTCATTTCAAAAGGTTTCCTTTAAAATGATACCAAACTTTTGTATATACACCTCTGCATGTGGGTATGGGAAGCTTTTTAATTTGGGTAGGCCAAATGCAGGCAGAATTCCCCAAAATAGCCCCAGACTGTAAGAAGTTAAGAAAAGAGCTGGAGCACTGAAAATTTCCATTTCCACCATCAGAGAAATAATTAAGAATTTCCAATCAACATACAATGTTAGGAAGCTGCCTGGAAGAGGACGTGTGTCTCATATCATCCTAATACACGGCGAGGAGTAGAGTTTGAGTGGATAAAGACTCTTCAAGGATCACAGCTGGAGAACTGCAGAAAATAGCTGAGTTTTAGGGTCAGAAAACCTTTTAAAAAATAGACTACATCAGCACATGTTGTTCAGGAGGGTTTAAGAAAAATTCTAAAGGGTTTGATTCAAATTCAAATGAACTGCCACGATCAGTGACTTCTGTGTTTACAGTAGATCCACTTACATTTCACATACAGATCGGCTGGGCATCTCCATCTTCCTCAGGTCATCTCTCAAGAAGAGAAAAACTCACGACAGACTGCACCTGGATCAAAAACATGTCTCTTTAGTATCTCCAATTCAGAATAAAATTCAGTGCAATCCTTTATACTGAGTGATGATCAACACAACATGCAGGTTTTCTGTGTTATTGTACTCAATTGGATTCTGATTATCTTTCTGTCTATTAAACTGGTGTAATGACTGAGATAAGACAAATGACCCCCTCATAGGGTCACTTAAATGTCATTAACACATCTGAGAACATGCTATCAGGTGTTTTATCAGGAGTTTCCCAACAAAGGTTTCTGGGCTTATAGTTACATCCAACATCAAAGAAGAGAATATTTTTAATTTATATTGTTCTTAAAAACTGCACGATAGCGACATCTTGCTGTCAAACATGTGAAAACATTCAAATAATAAATTGATAACTATTAAGATTGATACGGAAGAGGATTAGGACCAAGCAATATTCAAAAAAAGAAATAAACATTTCGAGATTAAAGGAGTTGAATTTAACTTATTTTTTCTCGTAATTTTATTTTTTATTATTGCTTGGCCCTAATCCTCTTCCGTAGATTGACGGACTGTCATTTAGATTGTAAATCTATATATATATAAAATTATTATCCTTTTGTTTCACTGTGCACGTTTGTCAATCATTTATGTATCTGAATTTGTTTAGTATTATTTAACACAACGTCACCACAAACAACGTCACCACAAACGACTGTGATTGGTCTATCGTCATCAGCGCTGAGAAACGTAACAGGTTTTAGTGGCCTGTTTATTTTGTCCCTCGAGTAAGTCAGTAATTAATATAATGATAAAATAAAGAGCTTTCGAGGACCGAGTCGATCGTTTTACAACTTTATTTACTTCCGTTTCCATAGCAACGAGGAACAAATGGAAGAGGCAACTGAGCTGGCGACATGGTGAACTTTTTATTCACGTTTTGCGCTCAAACGATCCCTTTATTATAAAATCATGTATTATAATGCATATTTTCTTCATCTCTGCTGTTCTGTGTCCAGGCGGAAGTCGAAGACACTTTAAAGAGAATTCAAGGCATTAATGGTGTTATTGGCACAATCGTCGTTAACGCAGAAGGTAAACGGAACTATTTACAATGTTTATAATGTAGTAATATTTGTTATAAAATAATAATATATCATAAATTGTTGACGATATAATATAATAATAGTCAGACTGTCCATGTTTCAATAATATAATGTAATACAACAATATGTGACCCTGGACCACAAAACCAGTCATAGGGGTCAATTTTGCGTTGAGTTTTATACATCATCTGAATAAATAAGCTTTCCATTGAGGTATGGTTTGTTAGGATAGGCCAATATTTGGCTTTTTACCACAGCTATTTGGGAATCTGAAGGCTGAGGGTGTAAATATATATATATATATATATATATATATATATATAATATTTAACAAAGCTCTATGTACTAGTATGGATAATGGAGAATAGAATACAATATTTAAATCATTATTTCAGATAAGCGTCTGGCTTATGCACATGTATCTGTTTTGTGTGCTGTATTTTCAGGCATTCCCATCAAAACGACTCTGGATAACTCGACGACGGTGCAGTACGCCGGACTGCTGCATCAGCTGACCATGAAAGCCCGGATTACGGTCAGAGACATCGACCCCCAGAACGAGCTGACCTTCCTGCGCATCAGGTCCAAGAAACACGAGATCATGGTGTCCACAGGTGAGTCCCGACTCGCTCAGCGGCCTGTTCAACACTTACACGCCTCTCACCTTTCCCTCGTTTCCCCCCAGATAAAGAATACCTACTGATCGTCATCCAGAACCCGACCGAATAGTGTCACCATGCTTTGTTCCACCCAGATTCATTTGTTTGTGTATGGTCCTAAACAAGTACATTTCATCTGCCTTTTAATATACGTTAAACATTTGATCGATTGCATGTTAAATTCATCAATAAAGAAGTGAACTGTTTCTTTAAAAGTATTTTTCAATGCTTATTATATTCGAGTTTAATTCCTATAATCTCCACAAGGTGGCAGGAGACCAAGCAGATGCTTTGTATTGCTGCTCATTTGCTTTGTGAAAAATTGCTGGTTTAATGGGTTGTGACAGCGGCGGTGTGGTTTATTGTGCTCTTACTGTAGTATGAAGATAATTGGGTTTGTATGAACGTCTTCTTCACATCAAGCACATTTAGCAGAAATATATGCAGGATGAATACGGTTATTAAATATGGTCCGTGCTGTGGATTTGCCGGTTTGGCTGGTTGATATGTCACTCAGAGCTTTGTTTGAGCTCCATTTCTTTGCAGCTGATTTGCGTGTTGTCTTGTGTTTCAGTGTGTGTGTGTGTGTGTGTGTGTGCGCCTGAGGGTCAGTGTTGTCTTTTGAAAGGAACAATGCAGCCAGAACATTTGTGCTCTAATTACTCTAACACAATCATTTCCTTTCCTTTTCCGCCTTAAGCTTTTTCATCTGGTTGCTGTTCTACTGGTTTTTACCCCAATAAATCTATTAAGGCACTTTCCATGAACAGCGCGGCCTGTAAATTGGCATCCAATAAAGCAATAAAGGTACAAATTCCATGTTGTGTTAAGTAATTATCTAATAAAATTAAAATGAGGCATAAAAGAGAGTGGTCTCGTGTCTTTGTTCTTCACTGCTGCATCCAACAATGAAAATCCTACAATAATGTAGAAAATAATAATACTAATAATAATTTTGAATGTTTTTGTTGTTAATATAATAATATTAATAACATACTATAATAATACATTATTATTATTATTATTATTGTTATTGGTGTTAATACTTTAAGAACTGTAATACTATTTATAGTTGTATACTGAATACTATATAACTATAATACTATAATAACTAATTAATTTAATACTACTACTACTAATTATTATTAATAACAATATTATTATAAATTATAATAATTTACTTCTACTACTAACAACCACAACAATAATACAAATTATTATTATTATTATTATTATTACAATAAGAATTAGTATTTTAATATTTTTTTATATATTTTTTGCTACTTAATGTTATATTATGATGATTATATTATGAAATAAGAATTTACTACTATTATTACTAACAACAACATCAATAATAATAATAAATATTATTAATATTATTTTGAGTAGTAGTAGCAGTAGTATAAATTAAATATATTTTACTGTTATTACTGTAATTATTATTATATTTTTATTAATATTAATAATAATATTTTTTAACAATAATTACAAATATTTCTGAGTAGTAGTTGTATAATATTAAATAAATATTATATTTATATTATTATAGTAATAATACTACATTTTGTATTATTTAACAAAATATGTTTTCAAGACCTAAATTTTGATCAAATAAAATGAAATTAAAATGTGCACATATTTAATTGGGCGAGATTTAATAAACGAGGCTGTCAAAATTAATTAAATAAATACTAAATCTTTATTAGGTTTCAAGCCCTGTTTTACAATCTATATTTGTGTTAATTACAGTGTTCATCTCTGAAACGAGTATGTTTATGGAGGTCCTGTACCTGAGTCATGAGAGCAGGAGTTTCTCTCTGCTGGACTGACCTCTGCTCGGCTCCCATCTGCTGTCTGCTTTACATGCCCAGCGCTGCCAATTGGCCCCTGCAGCACGAGGCAGAGAGCCAGCAGGTGGACCCGGATCTCATGTTCAGAGACCCACTCCTCAGCACTGAGGATTAATGATTAATAACAGCATATTACACACAAAGCCAGGTCTGTTTGTGCATGTGAAGCAGTGCTTGCTCTTACTTCAGCTCCTCTTTGTTGCTGGATCCACTGTTTCTTATCTATCTCTTGGAAACATCCCATAGATCACACATGGGCTTCAGGTCAAGCACAGTTATAGCATGGTCAGCAGAGCACTTGGAAGTGGTCTCTTGGCTCTCTGGACAGGTGCTAAAGTCCTGCTGAAAGCATGGCGCCCCAAATCATCTCTGACTTCAGAAACCCAGCTTGGGGTCTGTGCCTCTCCAGATTTTAGATGTTCATTTCCAGATTTATATCTGAAAAAAGGACTTTGGACCACTGAGTAACAGTCCAGTTATTTTTCTCCTTAGCACAAGTGTGATGCTTCTGACGTTGTTTCTGTTTCAGAAGTGTCTGTCTTCTGGACCATTGCCAAACCAGAAGTCTTCCCTTTTATTGCGGTTTCAATAAACAAGAGATACCTGGACATTATTCTGTAGGGATGGTCATTTAATGAAACTCAAATGTCTTTCTTAAACAGCACAGAGGAATGACCGATAACGTCAGAGGCTCAGATTTAGTTGACCAATCTGCAGAAAGGGGCGTGTCATGACCCCCCACAAGGGTAAATGAATTATGAAGTTGTTTATCCGTTTTTTAATTGTGAATCAAAAATTGAAAAGTAAGCTAAAATCTATTTTTTGTGCTTTTTTGAACAAACGAAAAAACTAAAATCTGCGATGTTTTCTCATTTTTCCGCTATGAACATTAATTCAAAAACCAATGATCAGATGATACACGGACCAGTATGTCTAAATTATATGAAAGCTTAACTTTTTGAAATAAGTAAAAAAAAAAAACGTTAAGAATTTTAAAGATGCACTTGTATATTATATTATATTACATATATATATATATATATATATATATATATATATAATTTAAAAAGTAATTAAAAAAATAAATAAACTAACTAAAAAAATAAAAAAGTATTTATTTTTTTATTTATATATGCATGTATGTATTTATGTATTTATTTTTTAAATATGCTTCAGAAATATTCTAGTGTTTTTGTGAGATTCATCCATAGGCTGGTGATACACAGGCATCTTTTTGAGCAATATTACCATCAAAGGGCAGCAAGTTGAGACCCAGAGCCCACGATCTGAATTATCCAGATAGAAATATGTTACACATTCTCAATGGAAAAGTGCCCAAGCAACAATGCTCCAAAAAAGTTTCCTGACACAACTGCTCAAAAGGTGGCCTGTGTATCATCAGCCTCCGTCAGAGAACTTGAGGAGAAACTCCTTCCTGTCCAGCAGCCAGACGAGCCGAGTCTCCAGCTGAAGCAGGCTTTGACCTGTATCTCTGTCTGACAGCTGTCACGCTGAGAGAGTCAGGGCCGTCTCGCAGCTGTCATGTTTACTCCAGGAGCGTGTGGAAGTCACTTCATGAGCATGCTGTCATACGGTGCGGTGTGTTTGTGTAGGTGTGTATCAGGCTTATAAATCGACTCGTGTTTACTCTGTCACATTGAATATTGTGCTGAATATTTCATGTTGCTCATCATGTCCTGTGTCATGCTATGTTGTTGTATCACTGTGATCTTGCTTCTGGTTTGAATGTCCCAAACCTGTCGAGAACATTTCTAGGGCATATTTCACCAAAAAAAAAAAGTTATATTTTGCTTGCAGAAATGTAAGCATATTTTTAAGATATAAGATTTATTTATTATTTTCATAATTAAAACTAAATTTAAGCATTTTAATATATAATATAACATAATAAGAAAATGTCATTATTATTATTTATGCAATATTAAATATACAATTATATATATATATATATATATATACACACACATAATTATTTAATATTTAAAATTTTGAATATCTAAACTGCTTAATAGTAGTGGTAGTAATAATAATAATAATCACATGAGCATTAATAAATATATATATATATATATATTTTGCCTATAGAAAATTAAGCACATTCTGAAGACATCAAGATTTTTTACAGTCATTATAATAAATACAAATAAATATAATTTATGTTAAAATAAAATTATTTTAATTTAGATTTATTTTACATGCTTACAGAAAATTAAGCATGTTTTGAAGCCATTAAACATTTTGAAATGTGAAATGTGAAGTAAAGCATTTAATTTAATTTAATTTAGAAATTTTGTCACATTATTTTTATGATAATTGAAACTAAAATATAAGACAAAAGGACAATTAACATAAAAAATATAGCATCTTTGCATTTATTTTGAAAATAAATGTGTTATTATATAATGCAATATAATGATATAATGTTGATACGGTAACTGTCAAATAATTAAATTATGTGTCTCTATACTTTGAGACTGAAATGTTTCACTCAGTGACTATTTACTGTCACTGTTTCTGACCTCTTGACCCGTGATGTGGACATTTCCTCAGGCCGGAGAGCTTGTATCTGCTTCATTGTTCAGCAGATGGTGAGTTAACACCAATTAGCCTCATATTCAGTCCATCTCTACCGCTGTACACGATGACACCTGGACAAGAGACAAACCTGAGGCCACAAGAGCCAATTAGAGCCCAAAACAGATGTGCAACTTGTGGCTGAAGATTCACATAATTATTAGAAGCCAATATGTGCAAACCAAGACATGGATCTACAGCAAAAATACCCTGTGAGCAGCTTATTTCACAGGAAAAAAAATCTCAACATGATTAAGACAAACAGAATGTAAGATACATTAAGACAATTTTATACTTTATTATAATTAGTGGTGTCAAATGATAATACAATACGATAAGGCCCAATGTACAGTGTAAATAGGACGAGTTTTCATAACTATTGATTTTTCACAGATATTATACAGGTGTTTTGATCTATGCATACTGACAGGATTGCACAGAAGTGTGTATTTTAAATATTAATATTAAAGTGTCAAAAGTGTCAATTAGGCACGATTCAAGTTACATGCCTAATTAACGCATTCGTTCTTTTGAAAATATTTATTTCTATTGATTTAATGGAATCGATTTACAAGGCGTTTATGAAGCACATGGACATGGGAAACACAGGACTGTGAGAGTTTGGAATTAAAAACTATAAGGTGGGTGACATTATTACTGGTTGTCTGGATTTTCTGTCAGCAGTTCGTAAAGATCGATTCGCGAATCAGTGACTCATTTGATTGAGATCGGAAATGTTTTGAATCATTTTCTGGGTTTTCTGTCAGCAGTTCACAGCTCGTAAAGATCGATTCCCGAATCAGTGACTCATTTGATTGAGATCGGAAACGTTTTGAATCATTCTCTATGGTTTTCTGTCAGCAGTTCCCAGCTCGTAAAGATCGATTCCCGAATCAGTGACTCATTTGATTGAGATCGGAAACGTTTTGAATAATTCTCTATGGTTTTCTGTCAGCAGTTCGTAAAGATTGATTCGCGAATCAGTGACTCATTTGATTGAGATCGGAAATGTTTTGAATCATTTTCTGGGTTTTCTGTTAGCAGTCCCCAGCTCGTAAAGATCGATTCCCGAATCAGTGACTCATTTGATTGAGATCGGAAACGTTTTGAATCATTCGCGGCTTCTCACACCGTACACGACATATATTGGACGAGTAACGTCCTGTCCACTGTTCACTTCAAAGGAATTGATTGGCGAAATGAATCAGTTCTAGATCATACTAGATTACAGTTACTAAAACTTTAAGTTTGGCTTATATTTTGCTATTAGTTTATGTCATACAACAGGTCAAATAGCCTTCCACACACTGTATTTTTTGTGTAAAATATTGTGCTGAACAGGCTTTTGGGTTTTGAGTGAATTGACCCCGGTGTCTAACAGAATTTGAGACCATAAATCAAATAACATGGTCTGGAAATGTGGATACAGTTGTGGTTTCTTTTTTAAAGGGGCTCTTCCCATGTCTTTTGTCTTCTTGAGCGCAATGCTAACACAAGCTAACAACAAAGTATTTCTGGAGGCTGTTGTGAGATTGGTTTTGACACGACTTTTCACCAGCACTCACTTACTCCTGCAGTAAAAGGCTGAACCGAGGGGGCTAATGGTTACTCGTAATAGAAATCAGCTGGAGATACTGACGGATGAGCTGTTAGCTGAGCTGGAGTCGTGCTTTAGCAGACCTGTGGGCCCTGATCTCATGATGGGATGTTTTCTTGGACTTAACCACAAATACAAAGCTTTCCTAAAATTATACATGAGAACCTCTCAGAAATCCAATACATTTTTAAGCTTTGTGATACTCATCTTGACTGGCCAGCTAACTATTTATGTTCCAAGTAAATACTGTCTTGAATGAAAATTATATTTGAAATGTTCTGGAAAGCTTTATAATCTCAAGATTATCATATAGGCCTACAGCTCCATTGGTAGCAACAATGAATTTAGGCTTATGATAATTTTGGGAAACACAGGCCAGAATTATGGAAGCCTGGAAGCCCGTTTCTGCCACTGAATAAAAAGAGGTTATTGCGACTTTTTATCTCACAATGCACTGTTTTTCTCAGTAATGCGTAATACAAACTTGCCTTTTTTTCTCAGAATTGGAAGAAATAAACTCACAATTTTGATTTATAAAGTCAATTGTTACTTTATATCTCCCAATTATGACTTTTTATCTTGCAATTCTGACTTTATATCTCACCGTTCTGAATTTATATCTCACAATTGACTTTATATTTTGGCGTTCTGACTTTACATCTCGCAATTCTGACTTTAGAACTTCCAATTCTGACTTTATATCTCGCAATTCTGACTTTAGAACTTTCAATTCTGACTTTAGAACTTTGACTTTATATCTCGCAATTCTGACTTTAGAACTTTCAATTCTGACTTTAGAACTTTGACTTTATATCTCGCAATTCTGACTTTAGAACTT
>JAUCMS010000055.1:14942585-14958862 GCA_032357445.1 Enteromius radiatus
GCACCACCACCAGTTAGTTTCATTAATTTAACATTTATTATTGGGAGCATCCAAGTTTGCCATTTTATTAATTTTTTTGTAATGCAATAGTTACTTTCCCTGGTAATTATTTACTTTTATAAGGCTTTAACTCAGTTACTAACTCAGTTACTATTTGTGATAAGTAACTAGTAACTATAACTAATTACTTTTTTAAAGTAATGTGCCCAACACTGCGCCTTGTGCATTGAACAGCACCAGTGGAACAAAGGTTAAGGTAAGGTTTACAATGCAAATGATCTAAAGGCCAATGTATATTTAATTTAAGCTAGTGTGTGCATCAAAAATGTAATCAAATGCAATATCAATATGTGGCTGAGTTACAAAAATTGTGTGGCGTGTGTTCTGTACACAGATATTCTGGTTACGAAATTTGCACCACAGGCAGGCACTTTACACGGATCCTTGGGTATGTATAAAAACTGAAGTATACTTAGTCATAACAATGAAGCACCACTGCTAAAAATGTAAAACTAAATGTCTTAAAAAAGAAAAACTGTAGACAAATGATCATTCCCCATTTAAATTGGTTCCAAGTATACTGATAGAAACCTGCACAAATACACTCTTGAAAGTTGCATGTAGGTCAAGCAATCTCAAAGCATTCAATTTTGGCTTGCCGTTTTATATGTCATATCATATGCATCCACTGTGAGCAGTCCATGGGTGAACCTTAAGCCTGGAATACCTTAGACCCATACACACAAGGACATTTATTATACACAAAGTTATTCATTAAGCCACATTCACACCAAGAACGATAACTATAAAGCACCTACACAAACAATATTCTCTGTTTAATCTCAGCATGCACGCTTCTGTCACTTTAAATTCTCCAGTTTGTGACACCAGGATGGATTCTGATTGGCTGTCAATGTTTTTATCATTCATCAGAGTTCTCCTCACCAGTGTTGCCACTTTAGCTATTTTGTAGCTATTAGTGACTTCCCTTTTGGGACTTTTTAAAAAAGTTTAGGGACAAAATTAGCAACTTCTTGGACAAACCTCATCTTCCCACTGATCTATATTCATCTTTATATAGATCAGTGAATTTGCCTTGATGATGTCCTCTAGTGACATTTGTATTAAATATAAATATAAATCAAGCACCCGTTGAATCTAAAATAAAGAAGCCCTATAAACTTAGACAATGGACCTTTTTTACCTTGAAGATCAGCTACTCCAGTGTTTTCCATCCCTTGTTCCTTTCCTGACCCATACATTTTAGGGCTGCATCCGGTATTGCATGCCTTGTATATTTTTGAATAAGTAACTACTTCATAATCACAAGAATATATGTTCTATATAGTATGAATGTACCCAATGAACCATGTTGTCACATGACCAACCAGCATCAGTTAAGTTAAGTCACTGGCATTCATAAATCCTCTCCTGTGGCCTCATGGGAGAGTAAAGTGTCCATTGTACGCACACTTCAGAATCACGCTGGAAGTAGTAGGTCATCCAGATATGTACTATATGCCTCTGATATACTACTTTGGACACATACTGTTATTCACCTACTAGATAATAAGGAGTTATGCAGTTTTGAATGTAGCCCAAGAGCTGGTCTCTAAAACCACTTGACTTGTCTTAAAAAGTTGTCTACTTTTTTCCAGTTTTGTCGGTTCTGAAAAGAGAAAATGGTCTAATTTTAAGTCTGATTATCTCTTGCCTAAATACTAGTTGGTCAAACCAGTTTGTAAGACCAGTTTTATCATAGTGATTATGTTTATGCAGCTGGTCCCAGGTCTTAAAGTTAAGACTGAGAGTCTGAGATTTTTGTATGCATTTCATTCATCCGATGTGAAAATCCAGAAAATCAACGTGAGGTCTTATTTTTTAATGAGTGAAATTTTGTGTGCGATGAGCTTAACAAGCTACTAGTTTAATCAGGTGTGCTTGTTCAGGAAGACTTCGGTGAAATGCGCACCATTGGTGTGCCTCTAGTAACAAGATTGGTAGGCTTGCTCTTTCCACTATTCCAAGGATTTCTAAATGAGTCTTAGAGACTCACAGTTACCTCTTGACACTCCCTGGGGTTCATTGTTGTCAGATTGTACCACAACATAATCTTATTTAGGGATTTGAGTAAGCAAAGGAAACCCTGTATATTGGGCTGGAGTCAGGCTCACCTGACTCGTATTGGCCAGCCACGTTTCTTTGGGGGCGTACAAATTTACTGTTTGCTTTCAAATTTGATATATTAGACTTTTCAATATTCCAGAGAACTTTTGAGTAGATTCTCAGAGTTTCACAGTTACCTACTCACTCCACCTAAGGCTACACTGGAGATGGTGATGATCTCCCAGTTCCTTGTAAGCACTCACCACAGAAGCCCAATGCCTTATAAACCAAATATTGTTTGAGCACATGCAAAATATGGTTTAAGGAAGTTTCAGCTTCACCTAATCGGACACATTTAGGGGCATGCTTGCGAGTGTACAACCTATTAATAGGTTCACATTTGAATGTACTTCCACTATTCCAGAGTTGTCTGAAAAGAATTCCAAAAGTTGCTTCTTGACTCTACCTCAGGCAACAGAGGATATGTTTCCAGTTCCTCTCGAATGCTGATCCCGGGATGTACTCTGAAGATCAACTCGACAGCTCCTTCCACCACAACAGCGACTTCTCAGTGAACTCTCTGAATTTTACAGTTACCTCTTGACTCCACCTCAGGCAACAAAGGAGATTCCAGTGTCCCAAATCCTCTCAGCTGTAGACTAAACTAGGCCACCTCTAGGCCAACGCACCTCTGCCCCAGCTGTAGACCCACTTGTCTACCACAAACCCACAAGGTCATAACGGCCCCCATCATTGACGATGCAATGTGTTTATCTGTGGGCTTGTTTTGTGTTTTTCTTGACAACGTGCTGGTTTCCCTCTAGCAAACAACTTACCTGTCAGAACTGGTGGAAGCGATGAGTTAGTCCTGAGATGTCTGAGACTCTTTTGCCTTGTTTTTTGGTGTTTACTACACAATATACTCTCCCTGTTTTTAAGAAGCCTTTATTTTACATTAATTTATAAATAAATAGCTGTTACTCTTTGTAATCACATCTAATTCCAATTTCGATTCTGTTGTGGGAAATATAACTGCTCCTGAAACTTCAATAACTGCTGTGGCTTCCTTTGGGACAAATCGTTTCTTGGCAGAAGTGCTTCTTGCAAGTCTCTTAGATGACCTTGGTGAACAATTTGCCAGTTCCTCCTTTCAGAAAACTGTGAAAAAGAGCAGTCCTCCTTGCACTGCCTACTTCAAGTTCTCCTGCAGCTTTTACATTGGGTTCATTTCTGAGCTTTTGCTTGTCCTTGGTCAGTTCTTTATTTTCACTGCTTGATATATTCTGTTTGCTAGAGGTTTGTGGGCGACTGTCTTGTTTCAGGGTCACGTACAATTAAACTTTTATAAACCGATAGTCTCTCATACAAGTGTGGTTCAATGCAGAAAAACATGATGAGCTATATACTGTAAGCTGGTATGAAGGTTTTTTTTAATAAAAACCTTTTTATTCTTATTTATAAAAAAAAAAAAAAAACTGATATTGTGCCACTGATCTAATATTCTCTTGTTTGGCAAGTTTTTTTTTTCTTATTTCATTCATTCGAAGTCTCTGTTTTAGCGGGTTGAATTTTAAACTTTACTTTGGCAAGAATTATGAGAAAATATTTATTCAAGCATCCTTAAAGACATCCTAAAGAGTATGTTGGGCTCGACAGGTTTTGGGCTGAACATAATGAAATATATATTTAGAAAATATTTACATGTATATACATTTATATTATTATATAAACATAACATTTTTTAAATATATAAACTCAGGTATTTGTATTTATATATGCATAGTAAATATACACAGTAGGCTATCAAATGTATAAAGAAGTAATGCTAAGTTTTAGGGGCTGTTTACACAGAACTCTTTTTTTTATTGCATTGCACTACTTTTCCATTGTTTTTCACGTAAACATGTAGATGGATGTGTATCAAGACGTGTATAAAAGAAAGTTCAATTTTTACACGCACTGTGTCAGTTCCAAAACAGTGGACCAATCAGAAGACCCCGGAGGCGGGGCAAGCATTGCACGTTTTGTATTTAGTAGCAGGTTGGCATGGCAACTATTTTATTTGCTGGCAACATGGCGGATGAGGCAACATTCCTGCACACTGCGCTTTGACACTGTAAAAAAATGACCATGATTTTAACCGTAAAAAGGCTACGGTAAAAACCTATTAAATGGTTAATGGTAAATTTTTTAAGTTTGATGTTTTATTCTTTGAAGTAACTATGTTTTTTAGTTTTTCCGCCCTTATCAGTTATGTTTGTTAGAGTTGTATGTTACTTCTAATTATGTTAAATTAATATTTATTGTATATTTCAGTTTAATGATGTTCACCATGATGGTGTTTTCGTGTTTGTGTGAACGACACTGAGCACCTCCTATATATATATATATATTCATATTTAAAAGCTTCTTGTGATTTTCTTTGGTTCATCATGTGATTTTCTCATCATCACCTGCATTTGGTTCTTATCAGTGTATTTCAAAGATACAAAACAGGTTTCAGTACTTTAATAGGTTGGTAATATTATATCAGTTAATGAGATTATGGTATTTAACTGTAAATTTAACTTAAAACCTAAAACATTGTTACCATATTTTTTACGGTCAAATTCCAGCAACCGCAGCTGCCATTTTTTGCACTAAATTGTACAGATTTTTTTTTTACAGTGTATGTAGATGCAAGGATGCATTCAGTGTGAAAAGCCCCTTATAGAGTGCATGAAGGTTAAAGCAGAACATTGACTGCTATAAAATATTATTTTTACTTGTATAATTATGAATTATGGTTAATTGACCAAAAAGGTGGTAATGACGATGGTAATTTTCCCTCCAATTGCAGGAGATTGAAAACATGCAATTGCTTTATATACCAAGTTAATCTGGAGTAATGTCACGTTAGCAGTGTCCCATGATGGATAGAGGACGTTCAGGTCTGTCATTACCCAAAGGACACCTTGAATCTTTCCAATGTACCTGGTACAAATGGACGTCCTTCTGAGACTCATTCGAGACGTATAAACACATAAACGACGTACAGTTATTAAAAATGTATGTAAAACTTTTAGTCATTGACATGGGCTGGTGTAATGGGATTAGACGAGGTTAGAATCGGTTCTTGTCTGCTCAAGTGACTCGCGGTACAGACTCATTGATTGTTTTATTTACGAGGTTAAGGCTCAGTGTTGCACTGTAATCGGATGTGACAGTAAAGGAAGTGTGCGGTTACTTTCGCTCGCCACGCATTTCATGCCTCAACAAACCCCTTAAAGACAAAGAGAAATATAAGCTCTCTTCCGAAGCTGTAAGAGCTCCCTACATACAATCCTAGGGATCAGAAGTGCACTTCCAATGACAAATCAACAGTATAACGTTTCACATGTTTTATACGAAATAATCCAGAATGCCTCACATTCAATTATGAGATTATATATATATATTAGATAATTATCTAGTAAAATAAAGCATTTTTCCCACTTATCTGAAAAAAGTACATTTTAGCATAATTGTAAAAAGAGTACTAATGATTAACTTTAAAAGTAATGCTTTCAAACACTTAATTGCATGTTATTTACAATTAAATGAAAATGTATTAGTTTAATTATTTATATTAAATGCAACAAGTTAAGTTAACTTGAAAGTGTTTATAGGTAATTTCATAATTACTTCTATTGCCTTTGAAATATGTGTACCACCATATGTTCTGTAATTTACAGCTAACTAAAATAAACATAAATGTAATTTCTTTTCTAAGTTGCATTTAAATATATTTGCAATGACACGTGTGTAATGATGAATTTGCAGTTTAGTATATATATATATATATATATATATATATATACATACTGGGCAATGATTGGTAAACTATAAATTAAAACAATAAATTAAAATGTACTTACAAAGTAAAACTTTACAGTGCATTTTTTAAGTAATAAAAAAACAGTCAAAAGTGAGATTTAAGTACACTTAAGTGACCTTTTGTTTCATTAATATCATCTGCAAACGCAAAATATACACTTTTAAGATTTGAGGCACACTAAAGGTGCGCATTGGCTGCAATTATTACGCAAATAATTATGCTGTTAACCATATGGGCAGAGTTTGTGAGTTTGATTGTGTTAGCTTAGCGACATGCTAATGTCAATCTGTACTGAATTTAACTCTGTTAGCAGGTGCTAGTCAAGTCTCTGTTGCGTTTCACACGAGCAGCGCTATTTTTATTACGTGTGGAGTTGCTCACAGCTCATTAGATTTAGGAACAGAGCTAAACAACCTCATTGAAACACTCTATAGGCAGTGAAGTAAGAATCAAGTCAAGCTAATGCTACAGTAAGCCTAAAAAGACTTAGCACACAAAAATACAGGCTAAATCCGTCCTGTTTCCAGCATTAAATTCATGTTTATTTAGGTTTATTATTTTTAAACTGCAAGCTCTGTAAAGCATTCTGCCATAAATTTCAGTGATGAGCGAGCATAATTAATCTGACTCTTTTTTATTTATATAAAGAATTTAAATTATACATGCTTGCTGGTGAGCATTAAATACATCAGAGGCACAGAAAGCTTGTTTTACCGCAGGTTATGTAGACACTCTCTGCTCCAGTGTCTTGTGTTTGTGATACAGACATCCATTCTTCATTCAGACAGTTGCTCGGAGCAATCTGAGGTTAAATGCCTTGCTTGATGGCACAATTTTTCGATATGCGAGTGCCAAGACCTCAGCAATTCTTTGCTTTTTGCGTTGGTGGCCTAGATCTTAATGCTATCACCACACAGTGCTCCATCACTCCATCAGTGATGCTGTTAGTACGGATAAAACACATCTACATAATGCTATTTCATCATTTTCCCTCTGACAATGCCTCACTTTGTGTCACAAAAACTTCAACCAGCAACTGTTCAATAATGCATCGCTATAAATGATTCAAATGGCAGCACTTTGCTGTAGTTTTAGTCTTTTAGATGTCGCCGGTAGCTGAAATTGTTTATATAAATACGCAATCGCTGAGTTTTTGAGGATGCGAGAACATGCAACGGATGTGTGATGTAATGCAATTTCAGCCAATCAGAAGATATTTGTGATATTTATTGAGCAGTTAAGTGGCGGAATTTTTGACCAATGAGATTACAGTATGGGCGGGGCTATTAAAATAAGCTTGAATTCAAATGGTTTTAGAGTATTATAGACATTTAATAAGCATTAGAGTGCTAAACATCATTGATCACATCAATGAAGGTGTTTGACACTTATCGCGTGTTATTTTACAGTAAATTACACTTTTAGTGTTTCGTATCACATCCAACCCAGTCTCACAGCAATTCGTACATGTTTTAGGAGGTGGCCAATTCGTACAAATTCGTACAACCTGAATCGTACAAATTCATACAATTTTTGCTAAATCGTACGTATTTTAGAAGTAGCGTATTCATCTGAATTTGTACGAATTACCTACACGTAACCCCGCCCCTAAACCTAACCGTCACTGGGGTTTAGACAAATCATACAAAATAGTACGAGTGAGGTCATACGAATTTGTACGAATTTGCCGCCTCTTACGAATATGTACGAATCGGTCGTGAGACTGTGTTGGTCACATCTGGTTAGGACCTACTGATATACTAAATTTGTTTTCGTCATCTCTAAGTTACAGTGATAAAATCCTATTTTTAATCATAAACACTAGTTTAAAAAATATTTAAAAAAAATTTAAGCAGCAAAATTGCATAATAGCAGGATTCGTTTTCAGAGAATTTATCTTAAATGTGTGCATTTTGTTGTTACTGTTATTGTTACTGACTTTTCAAAAAACAAACAAAATGATTGATAATTCATATGCTTTTAGAATAATAGTATTCAAAAATATTTTGGGTTGAGGACATTAAAATTTTGTGGGGTCATCTTTCTGCCACTAAATCAGTCTAATCTGTCTAAATAAAAATCTGATGTAAATGTAAAAATCTGACTGTTTTTTTCTAAATTCTCACAATTCAGTTTTTTTTTCAATTCTGACTTTTTTTCTTGAACTTCTGACATTATTTTTGACCATTTAGATTTTATATCTCACAATGGTGACTCTCGCAATTCTCTGTTTTCTCTTCAATTCTGATTATATCTTAGAATTCTGACTTTCGTTTACAATTGTCTTTTTCTCTTGCAGTTCTGACATTTTTTCATAAAATTTTGACTTTATATATATATATATATATATATACACACACACACACACACACACAATATATATATATACAACATATATACACACAATATAATTTTGTCTTTTTTTTTTCTTGCAGTGCTGAAAATTAGTACAAATTGTGAGCTATAAAGTAAATAAAAATGCGATCTTTTATCCAGTGAACGAAAACAAGCATCCATAGTTCAGCTTGTTTATATGCACTATTATAAAACACACAAGCCTCGCAATGATTCACACAAATCATTCAATAGAAGAATGTAATGATAAATATTGCATGTGTTTGCTGCGGCTGCATGCATTTTTGCATGTGTTTATGTGTGAGAGAGGACTAGAAACTACAGCATGTGTGTGTGTGTGTGTGTGTGTGTGTGTGTGTGAGAGATCTTCTCTCGGGGCGCAGTGGATATCCTGACATCCTGCTGTTATCTCTATCTCCCCCCTCTCTCTCTCATTCACGCTCTGAATGGGCTCACGACCGGGTTCCTGACCGCCGTTGCCACAGCGACCGTGTCAGACACATGCTACTTTCTCAATAATTACTCAACAAGGGAGAGGAGGTGAGCAGAGGCCTGGAGAAAAAAGGAGAGGATGAGAGGCAAGGCACTGCGGGCCATGAAGCATTTGCACAGAATGGATGATTAAAAGAGAGATATGAAGGGAAAGAAGAGACATGATGGGAGGAGAGGAAATGGAAATGACCCTGTGTGTGTCTCCATATATTAATGTGCCTATGGATCATGTTAAATCATATTATGTACATTGTGCACAGGTGGAGGAGCAGCGCATGAATTTATGTATTTGTTTTATTTATTTATTTATTTATCGCATGCATAATCTTATCAGAAAGATGTTTATGATCTTATGCCAAGATCGTTATGGAGGACCAAGCCTTCAAAAATAAATGACAATTTATTATTATTTGTTGTATTATTCATTAATAAAAGAAATTATAAATTCTGCTTAATATTCCACATTTTATTTTAATTTGTAAATTAATTCAGAATATAATTTTTATGTTTAACAGACACATTTGTATTTTTATTTACATTTTATATTTAATTTTTATTTATTTTTTATTTTTTATTTTATCTTGATAAATTAATGTTATTAATTTAAAGTTTAAAATAAAAAAAAAAATACTTTAATATTCACATTTAGATATAATGTTTTTATTAGGGTTAATTATTTACATACTTTTAATTTTTAGATTTAAAAGTGTTTCATTGTAATGTACTATTTAATGATAATGTATGCATATTAGCAGATGTTTTTAGAGCAGCACGTCTGGTCATGTATTTCAGTGAAGCAAAATGCCGCAGGTTAGTATATAGATTTAAAAACATGAGTTAAATTCTATATGCAAACATGACATGTCCAAAAATACAACAGCATTATGATAAGAAATCGAAATGAAGCAGTTTGAACCGGTGCTGAAGAGCAAACGGCTAAAATCAATGCCAAGCGTCAACTTATGTCAAAATTAAGCTCAAATAAAAGACAATGTAAAAATAAAGCAAAGATTTTACTTTGACATGACTTACATAAAGTGTTGCTGTGACGGGTGGTGGATAAATTTGGAACGTTTGATATTATAAATATGAACTGGAACAGGAAAACCTTTGATGCTGACTTGACAAAGCCTTCCCTAGAAGTTTAAAATAGTTTTAAAGCATGACGGCAGATGACTTTTTTTAGGCATATAGTTAGCAGTAACGGTTTACTGTATATGAAAATATAGTGTGAAGTCTACCTTCAGACCTCATCGCACCTTAATAAACCCATTTGATCTCATCTGACCACATCTGATAGACAGAATACGTGACATTGGTTAAATAAGTTAAAAAATTATGATAAAAACAGTTCCATGTTATTTCCTTTTTAAACCAGCTAATTTTCAAAACAGGAAAATTGTGGTACAAACACTTTCTCAGCACGAAAGAAAAAAATAATGTTGCTATTTATTATAGTTTATATTTATGATAATTAATGCTATTTATTACAGTTTTTCTTTTATGAATAAATTTAATAATTTAAATGTAATAATAATTTTTAAAAATCCAGGTAAATTCCAATTGCTCAAAAAATAAATAAATAAATAAATAAATAAAAATAATAGTAATAATAAAAAAAATCTAAAATTTCTATGGACTGTTGCTGAAAGCTTACACCAAAAAAGCATTTCATTTTATCCAAAAGCAATGGTTTGAAGTTAAAAAAAATATTTTTGTTTCACACGATTGTTGGACTGAAGTGCTGTGGATTACTGTGCTGTGTTTATCAGCTTTTTGGACTCTTATTCTGACGGCACCCCTTCACTGCAGAGCATCCTTTGGTAAGCCACTGATGCAATGCGACATTTTTCAAATGAAGAAACAAACACATCTACATGAGTAAATGTTCTGTACATTTACATGTTTGTGCCTTAACTAAAAATGTTAGCAGAGTGAGTAATGTGTGTTCACAGGGCCTAAAGTGCACATATGTGCATGTGACAACCACAATATAGTGTAGTGATATATAAACAGACACTTTTTAAAAAAATATATGTTCAGTACTGTGTGTGTGTGATCTGAGCTTTTTGGTGAGCACCAAGGTCAAAGCAGTGAGGTGCATAAATGCATTGTGGGATGCTGGGAGATTGTGTTCCCGCTGAGTAGAGATAAATCATGTCAGTTCCACACACACACACACACACACACACACACTCTTAAAAGCAGCAGGAGCACATGTGCCGCCCCACAATCCTTGCTTCCTATAGTCTCTCTTCATCTTCCTCTACTGTGTGTGTTTGTGTGTGTGTGTGTGTGTGTTTCACAGCTGCAGGTGCCTCGGTAATCAGTTAACTGTCACACACACACACACACACACACACACACGTGCAGAGAGACACAGAAACAGACACAGATTAGGCTGCAGGTAGCGTTTATACCACACACATAAAAGCATCCTCTTCTCCTCTCCATTAGCACTGTGGTGTGTCATTTGATCGCACATTAGACACACACACACATGCATACTAACTCAAGGATGCCCTGCAGGTGTGTGTGTGTGTGTGTGCCCAGAATCAGTTGGAAATGGAGGCTTATATGAGCCAGGTTTTAAACACTTCCTTGTCTTGTGTTTCTGAGAGAGAGGCTACAGTACAATCTTAAGGGAATACAGACTTGCATCATCATTTTTACATCTTCATTTATTTTGCAGAAATAACTCTGCATTATTTACTCTATAGTGAGCTTGTTTTTTTCATTTGGGATTGCATTGTTTAAGATCCATGAATTGAGGTCTTTGAATGTTGTGTTTGTTTAAAAATATTTTGATATAAAGTATGTAATAGTTATTTTAAAAGAGTTTTTTGCATTTATTGTGGTAGCAAATATTGTAAGCATGTACTAATTCTGGTGGGCTGTTGCTTATATTTATTATGTTTTTGTGTGCTTGTATGAACAGGTTATACATTTTTTTGTTATATTTTATATAAAATAATTATTGCAATAAATTAAATATATCTATATATTAGTATATAATTAATCAAGATTATTCACGTCTAAAATTATTTTTTTGTTTACATAATATATGTATGTATGCTGTGTGCATTTATTATGTATGTATATATATATGTGTGTGTGTGTGTGTACACACTCACATGGATGTATATATTTAATCTTTTATGTTTTACATAAATGTAAGAAAATAAAAATAAAAACGTATATACATGTAAATATGTTTCACAATATATTATTATAGTATTATTATATTATAATATTATTCACAGCACACACACACATCTCAATAAACAGTCATTAATCGCATTAATACTCATAAGAGGTGACATTAGCCACGCCTCCGAAAGTGAAAAACGTCGTTACTGCATTAATTAACATGATTGCATTAATTAAAAAAAGACAAATTATGAAATTATTAATTATTATTCTGTCATTTGTTTATAATAGCTTTTTGTATCAAACACTGAATAAAATTAAAATTGTTTGTTTTTTACAATAATATAGCAGCCTATAGCTTAAGATGTTAGTGGTTGTGAATGTACAATGTTTACATACAGCATTCCTTCGACAACACACACACACACACACACACACACACACACAGAGCGCTATCTCTCTCTCTATCTCTCAGTCTCTCGGTGTGACTTGACCCCGTCTGGAGGAGGTCCCTCACCTCTGACTGTGGCTCTGCCCCGGGGGCGGATCAGCGGAGCAGGTGCTGCTGAGTCTCTAGCGCCGCCTTCACTCACTCCACTGCGGCTCACTCAGCGCTCTCGACCGCCGCGCTGCCGCCGGAGCACCGCCATGGATTTACTCCAGCTCTAAACGCGTGGGAAATACGCTTTTCTTCAGTTTTAAGGTGAGTTCAGTGATAAAGAGGCTCGGGCTGAAATGTTTTGTCGCGTTTGTCAGGAGCTCCATCGCTCGCCGGAGAACTGCGTGATGAGGGGCGCTTTGTTTTCATTCATAGTCGTCCGTCCGCGGTCCATCCTGCAAGTGTACAATTAGCTGTTTTTGTTGACTTAGTTTAAATACATTGCAGTCGCTCCGTTTGAGCTCGGAATACTATCGTCTTCCGTGACAGATATTGATTTTATTGGCTTTGTTATTAGAAATGCTACGCTTGATGTGACCTTTGGGACTCATTCATATTGAAAACTGTTTAACAATCGTCCCTGAGTAAAATGTTATTATTTTTTTTTTTTTAAAGGCTGGGAGTAAGTGTTTAGAGAGTCGTGCTGAGTTTGATGACCTTCTGCTATTCTCTCACCTCAAGGTTAATTTTCCATGCATCTCAGACCTCCCTTTTGAATCTTGTGCAAATTAGGTTTTTAATACAGTATTTGATGTGCTCATGAAACGCAGAGAGTCAAGTATTACTGAAATATCTGTTACATTTATTAATGCTATAGACTTAAGTGTACATTATGAAAACTAGGTCAATATATATTAGCTAGACTGATTATTTGGTCATTTTGAGATCCTTTTAAATGAATTATAAGCATGCTACGAATGTATTTTGTGTACATCTAAATTATCAGCATTGGGTAAAATCCATCTTAAACCATAGAAAATGTTGGTTTGGTCACATCCTGTCTGTTTTACACATATGAAGTTGTCGTTCTTGAAGTCTCTTGTTTCCTCTTCTGGTTTTTCGTGTGGTCAAATAAATGTCAGTGTACTGTGGAAAGTCATATTTACCCAGCAGCCCTGTGTACAGTGTTTACTGGCAGAATATGAGTTTGCGTTAGTCACACTGACATCCAGAGATCATTTTCAAATAACTAACGGCTGAGGTTTTATTTGATCAAGTGTGAAACTGAAATGCGAGTTGTAGTTTGTGTTAAACTGGAAAGACTGGATGAGTTGGATGTTATGAGCAGGAGTCGTTAAATGAGAAGTTACTGTAATTACATGCTCAAAAAGCCAAAGATTAAGGCATCATTAAGTCAGTAACAATTGTAATTGAAGATCGTCAACAGCTGACAGCAAATCCAATGGAAAAGCTACTGCTTGAATATATAGTGATGCTAAAGCGCAATGTGTGTTTTCACTTTAAATATGAGGTGTAGTGGTTCTGTGGTCCAGTGCTGCTCTGATGGCTTGATGTGAGTGTATCTTGGGTGAAGATGGAGGTGGGGGGTTGCAGATGCTGTATAAAGAAACTCCTCATTGACCATCTGACTCCATTAGGCTCTTATTTGCTTATGACCAGCTTGATAACAGATATTTACATTACTGAATGCTGATTTGACCTGCCGGTTTTTTGTTCTTTGACCTTTGAGTGTTGTAGATGTAGCTGTTACACATAAAGGTGTTTTATGTATTTTTTTTCTTTTATTGTCAAAATATGTGCATTAATTAAAAAAAAAAATTCACACACACAAACATACGTATATATACAAATATAAATATATATATATATATATGCTAGTGCTGCCAAATGATTATTTGTGATTATTCTCTTCTCAAATAAAAAGAAAGGTTTTTGTTTACATAATATATGTGTGTGTGTGTGTCCTGTCCTGTGAATATTTATATATATATATATATATGAAGACACATAGCATATATTTTGAAAATGTACATGTATTTGCATATATTTATATTTGTATAATTATATCATTTAAATATATTTAATACACACACACACACACACACACACACACATATATATATGTGTGTATATATATATATATATTATTT
Source organism: Enteromius radiatus (assembly GCA_032357445.1). Lineage (NCBI taxonomy): Eukaryota > Metazoa > Chordata > Actinopteri > Cypriniformes > Cyprinidae > Enteromius > Enteromius radiatus. Next base: position 14,957,095 of record JAUCMS010000055.1, read on the forward strand.
ATATTAACACATTTATCAGTCATTTATATCCAATGTACTTGAATTTTTCTGTGTATAATATTTTTTAAATAATTTGTATAATTTTTTTTATTTACAAATTGTTTTAAAATATATAAAGACATTTTATGTATAAAGCATAGCTTTTTATTATATTATGCTATATTATATTTATGCATTTAGCAATTGTTATTATAATTAATTATTTTATTATTAGTCTAAAGAAGGTTATTTTAAAATTTCAAGTAATTTATAAATTTTTATTATACACTTTATTATGCGTTTCAAGGCTGGAGGCTGATAATCTCTGGTTTCACGATTGATTAACAGGGTGTTGAGGATGGATTATAAAATGAAAACCCTTGTACCAAGTGTGTGTGTGTGTGTAGTCAGCAGTGTTAAATCCTCAGAGGCAGACTCTATTGGGATTATCTTAGATTTCTGCTGCTTCTTTAACTGATGTTGGTCAGCTGCTATATGTATTTACACACACACATCAGCTGTTTACACTACAGTGGTCTTCGTTTTAGACAAGTTACAAAGGAAGGATATCCTTTTTGACACCTTAAAGCTGAGGAAAAATGTCTAACTTATTAAAGTTGGGAAGAGCCACAAATAATAAGATGCCAAGAGAAGAGAGGAGGAGAGAGTGGTCAAAAGACATGAAAACCACCCATCTTTTTTTTTTATTTGATTTTAGACCATGTGACATCAGAAATGACCAATCAGCACTGCGTATAGTGACAGTGGGAATATTCCCAAAGCATAAACACTTACCCAGCATACTTTGATGTGTGTCAGCAGTTTTGGGGGCTTAAGAGATGCCAAGTGTCCCTTAGAGGGGACAGCGGGGGGATGTAATAAAAGCTTTCACTTTTTCGTAAGACTTTTCCTGCTGCTCAAACATAGACAAAGCTGTGGGAGCAACTGATAAGAGTATTTATGTTGTAATTGTTTGCACAGTGTCTGTGAACTGCTTCCTTACAACTGCTTCCTCACCTACCAGATGAAGCTCCAGTAAGTGTGAAGCTTTTGTGCGGTTTAACAATATAACCGCTTTATTATTTATTTGTTATTCTGCTGTTGTTGTGTTGAGATTTCCAAAAAGTCTCATCATGCACACACATTTTATATTTTTTAATTATTAATTATTAACTTAATTTTTTATTATTCTTTATAAATAACATTATATGGCCTAAAAATATTCTTATTTGAATATATTATTTAAATAAATATAATATAATATATATATATATATATATATATATATATTATATTAATATAAAATATTCTTATTTCATCTAATTTTGTTGTAGAGAGGACTGCTCAAGACCCCCATGTTCATATAAATTAATTAAAAAAAAACCCAAAATTTATTTAACGTTTTTATGGCAAAGCAAGCTTAGTTGGTGGGACATCCTAAAGCTTCATGTCATTTATAATCTAATTAATTAATGATATTTGTAAATAAAATCTGTTCTACCTTGAAAAAATATAGACCTATTTAATTTTTGTTGTCATTTTTGCCTACCCAGCAGCAAAATAACTTTATCCATGTAATATTATGTCCATAAAGTTTTAATTATTTGTTAATTGTAAGAGAAATGGTAACACTTTATAATAAGGTGTCATTTGTTAACATTAATCTATTAGCTAACTAACATGACTAGACAATGATCAACACATATATTTTAATTAGAGCTGTCAAATGATTAATCGCGATTAATCGCATCCAAAATAAAAGTTTTTCTTTACATAATATATGCGTTTA
>JAUCMS010000055.1:14972055-14984015 GCA_032357445.1 Enteromius radiatus
GGAATAATTGCCTTTTTAAAACCTTATTACTGTTATTAATACAATCTATTTTATTTAAATTTAAACTCATAAATATATTTTCTTTTATTAAAAAAACATATACATATATATTTTATAATAATAATAATAATAATAATACATAAAATATAGATTATATATATATTTTTTTTTTATTTAAATATTATTTTATTTATAAAAAGAAAATTTCACTTAAATTTGAAAATATATGGGAATAATTGCCTTTTTAAAACCTTATTACTGTTATTAATACAATCTATTTTATTTTAATTTAAACTCATAAATATATTTTCTTTTATTAAAAAAACATATACATATATATTTTATAATAATAATAATAATAATAATACATAAAATATAGATTATATATATATTTTTTTTTTATTTAAATATTATTTTATTTATAAAAAGAAAATTTCACTTAAATTTGAAAATATATGGGAATAATTGCCTTTTTAAAACCTTATTACTGTTATTAATACAATCTATTTTATTTTAATTTAAACTCATAAATATAACATTTATTAAAAAAAAACATATACATAATATATATTTTATAACAATAATAATAATAATACATAAAATATAGATTATATATATATATATATATATACATTTTATTTCATTAAATATAAAATTTTATTTATACAAAAAATAATATTTAATTTATATTTGATAATATATGGTAATAATTGCCTTCTTAAAACCTTATTACTGTTATTAATACAATCTATTTTATTTTTATTTGACATTTTTTCCAAATTTTCAAATTTTCTTTCAAGGTTTCTCCCAACTCTTGTTTCGTGTCTGGTCGTTTGCATGCTTCATGGCATGTTTTCTCCCCAGGAAAATAATTCTGTGAATATATAAATTAATATTTGATTATATATCAAAATACATGGTTAAATTTACATCTTATATGATGAATAGAAGAGATATAAAAGTAACCACGCAGGTGCTGGTGTGGGAACCTGAATTCACTCTATACTATATATGTCTATACTAGACAACGTTATAGAAACACGTTTTGGCACTCAATGCTGATATTGACCAATCGCAATGAAGAAATGGAGTAATAAATAGTGATATAGTCTTCACGTTAGGTTTCTCTCTTTATACATTTGGTTGTGAGACACAAAGACTGTCTTTGTTTTGTAGTCTGGAGTGTCTCTCACACGCACACGCACACACTCACACTCAAGCGGTGTTTGATCACAGTAAAGCGCTGCATTACGATGGTACGAGTGTGTGTCTGTGTCGATGTGTGTTTACCGCAGGGAGATGGCAGTGTTTGTTTCTTTATCTCTTTAAACTGGCATCTGATCTGACAGCCCAGAGGGGCCTTTGATAGTGCGAGGCTGGCACTAGGAGAAGTGACGAGGTATGTTCACTTCATCTGACAACTTGCTAGTTCAGTCTGGCATGCAAACACATATAAACACATCCCTAGCTTTGCCACTTCTGCTGGTTGAGATGGTCTGTGTCTGCCTCTGATGTTATTACACGGCTCGTTCAGAAGAAACTGCTCTCGTTTAGTGCGTGAACGCCAGGCTGTTTGAGCTGCAAACCGCTTATTTGTTTGTTTACTAAAATATTTAGAATATTATTAATTTATTTTTAATAATATAGGAATATAAATTCATATTTTTACAGCTAATTTATTTTTAATATAAACAAATCACTGTATTTAATATAAAGAATAAATAACAAATAACATTATTATATAAAAAAAAATGATTATTAAATATTACTATATTATTAATTATATTATAAAACTTTTTTTTTTTTTTCAAAATTGTTAAATCTTCTGTCTTGCATTTAAATTAGAAATTAATAATAGGAAATGTTAAGTTAATTTATCTGATATTAAGTGAAATTATTATCAGTTACGTTATTATTTTATTCTAATGTAAGTATATAAATGTGACAAAATCACATTGTAAGTTTTTGCTTACATAATATGTGAACTGTGTGTGTTTATTATGTATATATAAATACGCACACTCACAGCATATATTTTTACAAAATATTTTAATTGCATATATATATAAATGCATGCGATAAATATACACAGTACAGATATATATTATGTAAATTAAAAATGTTTATTTTGGATCCAGTTAATTGCATTTAATTGTTTGAGAGCACTAAATAAAATGTTTTTTTTTTTCAGATTGATTTACTGTCTTATATTTTAATTAAATTCAGTTGATATGGAAGGTTATTTTTAATTGTATTTGTATTTAGAATATTGCATTTATTTTAATAGAAATGTAATTGAAATAATAATTTCTTTGAAATAATGATACATTATGTTGTTAAAATGATAAGAAATAAATTCTAATAATATTTTTATTATGTTTCTCTCTGATTTCACAGGTTCCATTAGTAGCGAGTCATCACATGTTTCCTCTCCGGTGACCAATCACATTTCTCCTGTCACTACACCTAAGCGGGTTGCCATGGGTACGAGTCTGGGCCCGCCCACGGGCACGCCTCCTGTGGTCACCATCGCCCCGACTAAAACAGTCAATGGCTTCTGGAGGTCTGAAGGGCGCCAGGTATGAGTCTCTGTCTCAGCATATATCCCCCAGCACTTCTCTTATCTTTCTTATCAGAAGAAAAAAATATAGTACTACATTTTCTGGATTTTGTGGCTTCTAGTTGTTTGGTTGTTTGTGTTCTGTCAACTGATTAGTTGCAATTAAATACATCCAAAATAAAAGTCTTTGTTAACATAATATGTTTGTGTACGATGTATATTTATTATGTTTATATATATATATATATACACTCAAATATATACACACTGCATATATATAAGTATATATATATATATACTTTTCCTTTATCTTTGCCAATCGATTGAAACAGAGGTATCTCTCAGGCTCTGCGAGGGACCGAGGGCTTTCAGTTGTGCTGGATTAGTGCAAACGGCCCAGTTTGTGGGGGTCCTGTGTGTCCATTATTTAGGTGACTCTCAGGCGCGACGGCCAGAAGTGTGTGTGTGTGTTCATCTCTCATTCTGTGTGGCTTTGAGTTTATTTAGCGCTGCAGTCAGGGGACATCAGGAAAGACAATAGACACTTTCCCCTGATCAAACTAGCCTCTCTCTGTTTACACAAAGAGTCTTCTGTAGCTCGGGACGGGACGGGATAGAGGAGCCAAAGCTGCAGATATATTCAGTCTGCTTTCAGTCGCACTGTCTCTCTTCTTTGTGCCAGTCTCGACCACACACACACACACACACACTCACTGTTTCATCCACAGACTCTATATTTGCCACCTATTTGAATGATTGAATGGGGTTGTTTTTAAAGTAAATACATATGGGGTTATATATATATTTGTTCGTATAGCGACAGAACAGTTGTCAGTCCAGTTTGGCCGCTAAATATGATTCACACACACTTTGGCTGTGAAGTGAAGAGACTTTTGAATGGCTATCGAAGGAGAAACATGTCATTGATCCCAGTGTTATTGTTGTTAACTATAACCATTACAAATTATTTTTCGAAAAAAAAAAAAAGTCAAGGAATTTAAAATTTGTAAAGTAGTAAAAAAATATTTAAAAAATGCAACTGAAATTAAACTAAAATATTATTTTTAGGAGGGGTAAGAGATTTCTGATAAATGCTGTTAATATTTGAAATCACTGGAAAAAAAAAAAAAACTCTCATCTTAATAGCTCCGCCCCCCAGGTTTACAAACATACTGTAACACAGGCACCGCCCCCTTCATCAGTGGACACACCCCTTATTGCTGATTGGCTACAAGTGTGTTTTGGTGCTCGGTCCGAACCACTTACAGCAGCGTTTCTCAGAAATTGTACACTGCACCTTTAAGTAAGAACAACTTAAATCTGCAGTATCTCAGACAAGGAAACTGGAAATATAAATAATAGCATTCAAAATGTTAAGAAATAACTTGTTTTTGATTTCTGGTTTAAAATTCATTCATCCAGTCAGAATAACTTGATATCATAATAAAGAAAAATCCTAGCTAAAATGTAATTTCTGAAAAGAGACCCTTAAATAATTTAGCATAATATTTTATTATTACATTTTAGAACTAAGTAGTATTTAATTGATAGATTTTTTTTTTATATGATATCACATTTCTTTAAATATCAGGTAATTTGTATGACAAGGCAAGGTTAGTTTAGGTTGATAAATTGAATGAATTATTTATGAATTAATAAATAAGGAAAATATGATTATTAAATACATTAATTGACATTAATTCTCACTTTTTCCACCAATACATAGCATCTTATATATTTAGCCATTATGGCTTCAGCATATTACTGTATACTGACTATATATATATAAATGTAAAGTATACACCATTTTTTAAAAAAGTTATCTTATAAACACATATTGGTGTACAGTGGTATTAATATATCTACTAAATATTCCCATGATGCCCATAAATGTTTTTTTCTTTCTTTTTTAGGCTGATTCAGGATTAAGAGGGTCCGGTCAGGAGCGTTTGGCCCCCGAGCGGTCTTTACCAGGCCAGGAGAAGCCGTCTCTCTCTCTCCCGCCGTACCTGGGCTCAGCCCACCCCTTCGCCGTGACCCCGAGTGCTCTGGACGCACGTCTGCAGACCCAGTCAGTTCCGCCCCATCGCTCATATACTTCACATCCTACATCGCTCCTACAGTCACTAATATCTGTTCCTCTCTCTCAGCTTGTCCCGGCAGGTTCCTCACATGCTGCTCTCAGGAGCTCAGGACGAGTTTGTTCGCGATGGCTTTCGGCCGTACGTGTCCGCCGACGAGCTGCGCGTGCCTTTAGGGCTCCCTCTAGGGCTCAGCCCAGGAACTGCAGCCGACACTCTGGCGTACTTTCACTCAGGATATTTGCCTCACCCCTCGCTCGCTTCATACAGGTGCGTGATGACGTTTTGATTGTTCTTTCAGATAAACCTAACTATTTTAGATCTTAAAGGGTTAGTTCACCCCATAACTAACCCTGCTGGGTGGTAACTCATTACATGTAATCTGGATAAAGTAATCAGATTCCAAAAGTGAAGTACTTGTAATTAGATTACATATTACAAATTGCAGTTACTTTCCATCTCTCTGTCAACTGTGAAACAACAATAAGCCACCTTGTGTAAATAATAAAAAAAAAAGAAAAAACAATGATTAAATTTAATGCACTCTGTAAAAAACTGTGTATACTTTTGTGTCAGAAGACTAATTAAACTACACTACCCTCCAAAAGTTTGGAAACACCCCTGGCAAAGTGTGGTTTTGGAGCATAAATCCTTATCATTTTTTGCTGCAAATACTGTACATTAACTTGACATTATCATTGAAGACCAGCAATAATAATTATCATTTTGAGCGTGATGTCCGTAAGAAGTGTCCAATCAGTGTGAATCATCTTTGAGTGATCCTCAGCTCTGATGCTCAGATTATGAGCTGTAATAGCTGCTAATGGTGGATATTTTGATCAATCGAAAATGTAAGTATTTTCTATCTATAAACTGTTTATGTAATAAAAAGTAGTTTGTGTTGTCCCTTATCAGTATTCATGCTAATATTGTCCCAAAACCCAATTTTCGAGAGCATTTCCAAACTTTTAGAGGGCAGTGTAAATGTTATCTTGTTCAGGCTGTTTTTTTGAAGAAAATACACAGGTTGCTGGAGAAATACGGTCATATCTAATGTTGTTTTCACAATTTTGGGTTCAGTTGATAAAACTACAAATTTTCCAAGTTGTTTGCCACATTATTTAATAACCAATATCACAGTTTAATTTACCAGCAGCACTAATACAGGTCATGTATTGAAACACTCATTCTCAGGGTAAAAACTGTGTGAAAAATGTTATCTCAGTAACTATTTTTATGTGTCCTCTGATCTGGCCGTTGCTTATGTTACACCACAGTTATCACATCACTGATTGCTGATAGATGATAAAAATGTTTGGTTGCGAGCCCAGATAACTGACCTTAGTGTTACACCACCAGAGATGCTTACTTGCTAAATAGGGATTTTTTTTTTTATGTTTTGATGACACTTTTTTTTTTTTTTTCTCAGCGTGTATTTTAGTAGACCCACAAGTATTTGAGACTGTATTGATACAGTATGCTGTGTGACAGCTCAGCTCAGCTGTTCTGTGTGTGAATGTTTGGCATGCTGTCTCGTCTCCTGCACATGATTTAATGGCTTTAATGAGGGAAGTGAACCTCAGGCTTGGACACACACACACACACACACATGAACAGATGTACTCCTGTGTGAGACACAAGATCCCAAGATAAAATACACACACAGATCCGAACGTGTGTATGCATTTATATATACTGTACATACAGATGTGTGTGTGTAAGGATTATTTTCTACATTGAATCTAGAAATGAAGTCTTTTTTGCTGCTGCACCTTTAAAACATTGCCTCTGCTCTGATTGGCTGAGCTCTGAATGCTGAATAGATGTTGATATTTGAATGTATGCAGTCATAATGTTGTCATGTTGAGTGAGACGATTTTGCAGCTTCATTTCTCTCTGTCTCTGTCCGTCTGAATAACCCACTCAGCTTGTGGTTCAGTGACAGAAATAGGCAGCGCTGTTCGTGTGGCAGGGCCAGAGAGCAGAGGTTAATGAACGAGCAGGTTATTTATAGAGGCACTAATTAGCTGCTCTCTCTGTCTCTGCTTCCTGTGGCTGATCAGGATGGAGGACTATTACAGTCTGTCCGGCCTCCGCCCGCATTACTACCCGCTTCCAGAGGGAGGACCCCTGCCGGCCCTCCACCCGTCTGCTGTGCACCTGCCCCTGCCCGGAGTCTTCTACCCTCCTGAGATCACACACCAGTCACTGTCAGCACTGCACTCCGAGAGGTACACACACACACATGCGCGCACACACACACACACACACACGTTGGTCTTTGTGCGCGCACACACTCACACACACACACACACATGCACAAATACACATGTGCACACACACGCTCACGCACGCACTCACACAGACATATGCACACACATGCACAAATACACATGTGCGCACACACACACACACACACACGTTGGTCTTTGTGTGCGCACACACACACATGCACAAATACACATGTGCACACACATGCTCACGCACGCACTCACACAGACATATGCACACACACACACACACATGCACAAATACACATGTGCGCACACACACACACACACACGTTGGTCTTTGTGTGTGCGCACACACACACACACACATGCACAAATACACATGTGCACACACACATGCTCACGCACGCACTCACACGGTGATGTGCAAGCACACACACACACACACACACACATTGGTCTTTGTGTGCGCACACACACATGCACTCACACACACAAACACACACATGCGCAATTGTTGGTAATTATGTGTGTAAATACAATCGTTACAACATCATCATATGATATTCTCTCATATATCTCACACACACACACACACACAAAGTTCCACCAAAGCGAACATCATCAACACTCTCCTGTGTTCCTGTGGCCTCTCACTGAGTGTATTCCTCTGGTTCCTGTCGAGAGTGTTGCATCTCACACCATTCGTGTGTGCGTGTGTGTTTCGACCCTCCACAGGCTGCAGATGGAAGAGGAGCTTCGCCAGCAGGAGAGAGAGAAGGAGCGAACGCGTGAAATCGAACGAGAGCGGCAGTGGGAACAGGAGGTGCAGAGAGAGAAAGACCGAGAGCGAGAGAAGCTACGAGAGCTGGAGATTAAAAAAGAGCGAGGCAGAGACATCCCGGCGGTCAAGGCCGTGGAGAAACGCCACCTGAGTCTGGAGCCGCCGGCCAACACACACTCCATCTCTCAGCCTCATCCGTACACACAGAGAGGCAAGCTGGAGGAGAGACTCGCTGCTAACAGAGCCGGTATGAGATCCAAACCTCTGGAAAACACAAAAGAAGATACTTTGAACATTGTTCCTGCTGTTTCAGGGGAAGTCAATGGGGTCCAAAAGTTTCAAGCTCTAAAACGCACATAGTAGTTCATCTGAATCCAATTGTGTGAGATCACAAATAATATAACAGTATTTTAGCTATTATTTGAATAAATTCATATTCAAATGATAGTATGATGGAAAATATACACTACTGTTTAAACGTTTGGAATAATTGGGATTATTTATATATAGGCTATATATATATAATTATTATTATTTTTGTCGTTTTTAAGAAATCTAATTTTATTTATATTTTTATTTACTTAAATTACTTAATAAAAAATGTAAATAAGTAATAATATTAAAATTTCACACACACATACACATATATATATATAACATTTATATAGCTTTATATTTATACAAAATTATAATAATAATAAATAATATTAAATGAAATATATTTATTTAATATTAAATATATATTTAAAATGTATTATTTTATTTTTAATGATCTATAGGAAGACTAAATCAGCTGGTTTTGCTGCTGTACCTTTTAGAATATATAATACACATAATAGAATTTAATTTTATAATCTATATTTATACCAGTGTTTTTAATTTTTATATTATGTGATCAATTGTAAGAATATTAAAGTGATATATAATAATTATATAGATTACATTCAGTGTATTACATACAATTATTATGTATATTTAATGACTAAAATTATGTTTATACCACACATCTCATAGAATTTTAGATTTAGAATTATAATCTATATTTTTATCACTGTTTGTTTCTTATTAACTCCATACAGTAATACTGTGAAATATACATTTTTACTTCAGTTTTTAGTGTCACATGATCTTTCAGAAATCATTCTAATATGCTGCTCATGAATATTTATTATTGTTAGCAATGTTTATTTATTTATTTTATTCATTGGTTTTTATCCATTTGACCTCATGATGCAATACAGCTGTTTTAAGACATTCGCATTATTTCCTTCTTATCATAAGTTACTTATTGCACATTTCATGCAGCTGGTTTCATGAATATTCAGCATATAGATTATGATTGACACTGTGTTTAGTTTCTCTGATCTGGTATTACCTGCAGCCTCAGTAACTGATTGCATCGCTCGTGGCTAATCAGTATTTAATAGTCTGATGAATCATCTATCAGCCTGTTTTCCTGCATCTGGATGGGTCTGTGTTTGGAGGGACCCAAAGGATGGCAGCTGTTAGTCACGCTTTGGCTGCTGTCTCAGACAAGTCAGAAGCGTTGAGGCTTCTCTCCATAATTGTCTAATAGCAGATGAATGAGAGCATTCAGGTGAATCCCATGATTCATGATGAAAACTACTTCGATTTTATGTCCATAGAAAGCACATTAAATGTAAGCAAAGTGTCTGCTTTTAAGGTTTCAAATACGTTTTAGGCAAATATTACATTGTCACATTTAAATATTTACATTTAAACACAAAAACCGATAAAAATGATAGTCAGAAATATTGCTTTGGCAGCTGAAATAAGTACATTTAAAATTAAGTAAATAAATAAAGCTGAAGAGAAATACAGTGTATAACGTTACTGAATTACTCAAATTTACACACACAAACTTTCAAAGGAAATTAAAATGGTAATAATAATAAATTAATTAATAAAAATAAACAAAAGCTTCATAAAATAACATTACAAATATTTGTAATGTTTAATAATAACAACAAAAGCACATAAAATTACTAGAACTTAAACTAAAATTCAAATGAAATAAAAATAAAAGGCTTTACTAAGCACTTAATGCTGAAGACATGAGAAGCACATGTTTACTCGTGTCATCTCTCGATACAGACAAAACCAAAGAAGCGCCGCTGTTCACGCCTCAGTCCGGTCCATACTCATCCTCAGGAGGTCCTTCATCCCTCTCAGCCTCGGTCCCCGGCCTCTCTTCGAGCGCGCCGTTTGTGAAGGGCCACCGGCCCGTGGTGACTCCCATGATGCTCCAGCGGCCGGAGGAGGACAGATGGATTGGGAGACAGAGAGCGCTGAAGCTGGAGAGAGCCGACAGACAGCAGGAGCCAGCAGATCTGAGAGAGACGCACAGGTCAGTGTTACAGACGTCATAGCACTTCCTGTTGAACCTCAAATTCAACACGTGGAGGCTTTTCTTGAATATCAGTGCGAATGCAAATTATTTACAGATTCAACAATATTGCGAGTTACATTTAGTTTAACATAACTCAGTGTGTTTAATGCTTGAATGAAGATCCATTAATGAAAACTTTTTTTTAACAAATAATTGAATATATGACTCAAAGAATAAACAGTAACTTGACGTCATCTACCACCAGTTTTAGTTTTGTATTTAAATGTACTTTATTAAATATATATATATATATATATATATCTGAAGGTGGAGGAAGTACTGTAGTGTGTGTATGTGTGTGTGTATTTAACTTAATTAGCAGATTATAGCAGGTTTTTCATCTATACTTATGTATTGTGTTTAAAATATAAACTCATTATATGAAATCATTATATAATTTAAAATTATATAATAAATTTAAATATATAAAATATAAAAATATTAGTCTTTACAACATTAATCTCACAGCATTACTTATTCAATTGTAATTACAGTGTAAACCATTTCTGTGCCACTTCTGCAGTGCAAAAATGGGCTGTTTATATGATTGTGTTTATATAGTTTATAGTGTTTTACATCTAAAAAGAGTAGAAAATAAGCTAAATAAGCTGTACATAACCTCATAAATGTAAAATAGCCATTTTAAGATGCCAAAAACGGCCTTTTTAAAAGTACATATACAGTATAAAAGTTGATTTAAGGTGCCAAAAAATGTCCTGATAAACCAAAAAACAAATACATTAAAAAGTACTTTTAAGTTGCCAAAAAATGACACTTATAAAGGTAAAGAAACACCTTGAAAGTCAATTTTAGGTGGCAAAAAATGTCATCATAAGGGTAAAAAAATACACATGAAAAAGTAACCTTATTAAGGTAAAAATGTCACTTTGAAATTGGCCTTTATCCACCTTTTTCTTCCCATGAGAGCTCTGGGTCTAGTTTCCGGTCTCATCTGCATCCAGCTATTTAGATCTGTACACAACAGCTTGTTTTGCTGCTTGATATTGAAAATGGGCGTGTCCTTACGAACACACTGGTTTGTAGAGAAGTTTTACTGTTTACTGCACAACGTTATTCTTCTCGTTATTTCTCTCAAGCGGCTAATGAACCATAGTCTCACCCTTAGGCTTACTTCCACATTAAAGAATACGTCTTTAAGAATGCCCCTTTAAAGTCAGTTTATGGGGACATGTTTTGCTAAGTCAGGCTTAAATGCACTGATGTACCAGCACTCTGTTTATGATTACTGATGAAATCCCAGAATATTCCCCTCTGATTTTTGTCAGTATGGCACACCCTGTGCGTCCCGTAGTGTGTGTGAGGACACTGCCCTCTAGTGGTGCTGTGTTAAAAACGTTTGGTGTGTTTCAGGTTCGGGGCAGGAGTCAGAGACATACCTGCACCTCTGGGAGCCCCGCCGCCCCTCATCACCCCCAAACCTCCACCTCCTCTTCGGGACCCACACCCCTCTCCCCCGGTGCCCGGCAGCCTCTGGAACCCAGTGTCCCTCCTGCGCTCGCCTCCCGACCGCCCTCTGCCCCACATACACCCTAACAGCCGAGCGAGACCCCCGGAGGAGGAGGCCAGGCGGGGCCAGCAGAGGCCCGTCTCCTCCAGGACACCCCAGGGGCCCGCTGCGGACAGGACAGATCCCCTGATGGTGTACGACCAGGCCCTCCAGCAGCACAGGAGACTCGTCAGCAAGCTGGACCTGGAGGAGAAGAAACGCAGGGAAGCCCGAGAGAAAGGTATATATATAATATCTATCATATCTATCATCTATCTATCTATCTATCTATCATCTCTATCTATCTATCTATCTATCTATCATCTCTATCTATCTATCTATCTATCTATCTATCTATCTATCTATCTATCTATCTATCTATCTATC
>JAUCMS010000055.1:14984336-14997182 GCA_032357445.1 Enteromius radiatus
ATCTATCTATCTATCTATCTATCTATCTATCTATCTATCTATCTATCTATCTATCTATCTATCTATCTATCATCTCTATTTATCTATCTATCTATCATCTCTAACTATCTATCTATCTATCTATCTATCATCTCTAACTATCTATCTATCTATCTATCTATCTATCTGATATTTAAAGATCATGACCCATACAATGTATTGCTGGTTATTGCTACTAATATACATGTTCTACTTAAGACTGGTTTTGTGCTCCAGGGTCACATTATAAAAATAGAGTCAATAAGTTGGACAATTAAATATCACATCTTTAAGTTGTTTCGTAATCATCTTCTGCCTGTTTCAGGTTATTACTATGAGTTAGACGACTCTTATGATGAGAGCGATGAGGAGGAGGTTCGAGCTCATCTGAGGAGAGTCTCTCAGCAGCCTCCTCTCAAACTGGACACGTCTCGAGAGGTACGGCCACATTTCATCAGTCAATGACAACAACAGAAACACCAACAACCTCAGAAAAGCTAGTATCTTACAGCAGCCACTGTCTCACAGTCGCTGTGTTTCTCTCTCGGCAGAAGACAGAGTTTCTGTGTATATTTGGACTGACCACACTCTCGAAGCGTGATGAGCTGCTGGAGATGAAGAGAAGGAAGAGGAGGAGGATGCTGCAGGAGCGAGTCCCTTCACCCGCTGCGGTGCCCAATAAACGCAAGACTCCATCTCCTCCTCAGCCTCCGCTCAGTACACGCTTCACCCCGGAGGAGATGGACCGCTCGGAGGAGCTGGACCACAAGAAACACTTCCTCAGCATCTTCAGCCTCAGCCACGTCAGCCAGGAGGAGAGACAGAGTACGTACTCTCTCACACACACACACACACACACATACACACGAAAAATGTACACAGTTTCCTGTAAGGGGTTTAGGTGTAGGGTTGGTGTAGAGCAATGGCACATACAGTCTGTACAGTATAAACACCATAACACCTATGGAGAGTACGTGCTTCGAGAACATATTATTTATATTTATATACATACATACACACACATACACTGTATGTAGATATGTAATCTGAATTTTTATTTTGCTAATTCAAAATTTAAATATCACAATTTTTTTAAAGTGTGATTATAAATAGAAGAAATGTAAATTACAATTGTTAATAAAATGTGTGTGAATACAATATTTATATATATATATATATAAATATTGTATTCACACATATTCTATATATAGAATAATTATAAAATACATTTTATGTAACATATTGTTTGTTTATGCATACTTTATATTATAAATAAATAAAATATTATGAATATTTATTTGCTAATGCTAATTTAAAGTAAAATACCAAGAATTTTATCAAATGTAAATATGCATATACAAATATACAAAATATAATAAATAAACAATTTATGTAAAAATAAATATATACATTCTAAATAATATATATATATATATATATATATATATATATATAATTTTGAATATTTATAACTTTCAGTATTTTACGGAATATGCAGGAACAGGTAATATATATATATATATATATATATATATATTCTTTTCTTTTTTTTACTAATATTAGTTCATTTAAACTGGCTTGCTATATTAAACAACATTTTTCAAAAGAGTAGTTGTGATTATTCAAATTTGTTTTAAAGTCTGAGTGCATCACAGTTTGACAAATACAGTTTGGTCCAATTAATTATTTTTATATATATTTTTTTACATCAGAGAATAAAAAGATCGTGGACTTGCTGGAAGCCATCAAACAAAAGACTGTTACTCTAGACACCCTGAGATACGCCACAGATACGCCCTCTTCCAGCCCGGACGCTTCAGTGTCTGGTAACAACACATTCACATACGGCTTTAAACTAATTTTAAGATCAATTTTACACACTGCCTTCAAAATGGAAAGAATGACAAATATGATAAAAATGAAAAAAAGGACAATTTCACACTCTGATCTCTGCTTTCTCCCATCATACAGCTGTCCCGCATCCCAACCAGTCGGTCGGTAATGTTCACCCCGAACCCCAAAACCACTCGCCCGAAAACCCTCGCCCACCTCTAGACCCGCCACCACTGGCTCCTCTCCACCCTCAAGGCTCACCCAGCCTGACGTCCCTGAGCAGGAGAGGCCCGAGCCTGCAGGTCAGCGCTCCGCAGCCCCTTGCCCGTGCCACACACCCACCTCTGAAACGCCCCGCCTGGGAGCAAATCAACTCGGAGGAGTTTGCACAGCACTTCCACCAGTCCGTGCTGCAGTCCACGCAAACGTCCCAGCAGAGACAGAAAGGTGACGATGGCTCCCTCTGCTGGCAGATTTGAGAAATACAACCAGAGACATCTGCGTAATGTTTTTTGTGTTCGTCTCCCAGCAGGCCGAGCGGGTGAGCAGTTCGAGCCTCCTGCGCTTCCCCCTCCAGGCCTCCAGAGGGCGGTGAACCGAGTCCCAAACGGACAGAGCAATGGCCACTCCTGCCATGTATCAGCCCAGCAAGAGTCTCCGGGCGCGAGGAACGACCTCTCCGCCGAGGAGGGCGTCAGTTCGGATGAAGACGAGGAGGAAGAGTCACTCGGACCCAGGTGGAAGGGGATTGAATCGATATTTGAGGCGTACCAGGAGTACATGGAGGGTACGCTGATGCTTTCGAATGGACATTATTTGGATAGAAACTGAACCTGTATGAGTTTCTGACTTCTGTTGAGCACAAAAGAAGATGTTATAATGTTGGTAACCAAATAATTGATAGTCTTCATTGACTTCCATAGTGGGGTAAATATACTGTGGAAGTCAATGGGGACCAAAAACTGGTTTCATTCTTCAAAATACCTTCTTTTGTGCTCAACAGAAGACAGAAACTCATACAGGTTTGTAACAACTTTAGGTAGGGTAAATGATGACAAAACCGACGTGAGCGCACATTTAGGCTATTTTAATTTTTGTCTGGTTGCACAATATTGGCTTTCAGAGTGAACGCTTGTTTTCTGATTATAGTACATTGCTCATCCGTTTCTCACTCTGTTTTTCAGAGAGGAGTATCGAGCAGCAGGTCCTCCAGAGCGAGTCCAGACGTCTGGAGACGCATCATTATAATCTCACTCTCACAGCCGAACAGCTTTCTCACAGCATGAGGGTGAAAAATATTCTATTTGTATTTGTACATTATTGTATTTTTCCATTTTATATTTTAAAAGATGATCCTATTTTTATGTTTGCATGGGTGTGAGTGTGAGATCGTTGTTACTAACTCAATATCATAAACAAAATATTATAGAAATGCATACTAAATGTTAAAGAAATAATATTTATATTATAATATTTATTAAATTTAATAAACCTAAATAAATGCATTTTCATTAATTTTATCTATTTATTTTTGCTCATTCAATGGTAAAATAATACATTTAATAAAATTTAATTACTATATATATATATATATATATATATATATATATATATATCTGTGTGTGTGTAACTATTTCATTATAATTTATAATATTTACAACATTCAGCATTTTTGCTCATTTTACAAAAAAAAAAAATAATGCTATGGAGGGAATTGTGAAACTACTACAGTAATGCTTTAAATAAAATTTAAAAGAAAAAATGCTTACTACAGTACAATTCCTTATCATCAAAGTTGCTTTGGTTTCTAGGAACAATCGTATTTAACTGTTTTCTTGCAGTCTGTGGTTACTATACATCATTATCTTTGAATAACGCTCAACGCCAACATAGCTGACAATCACAGTAGTGTTAGCGCCCTCTTGTGTCAGCTTTGAAATCTACCAATCGTCAGTGGGTTATTTTCTGAACTGTGAGTAAGTATTGTTATATGTTCTAGGACCTACTGGCACAAAAGCACAACCTGGCTCTGAAGAGAGATCGTATGCAGGCCGAGCTGGAGCACATCAAGAAATGTTTGACACTGCCGTTATTACACTGGCACAGAGGATACTACAAGAGACCCTCACCGAGGTGACCTGAAGACGGACGACAGCACGAGCCACAGAGATCAACATCTACTGTAAGGACTTCAGCTTTGGCATGAGGAAGTTACACAAGCTATGGATCACGATTTGGTGCCAATGTCTGACGCTTCACTGTGACTCACTGCACTACAAGTCCAACCCCGTGAGAAAACACGCATTCGACAGCCATCCAAATATCCATTACTTGACGTACGGACTAAATCTGGCGGGACGTTTGCCAAGAGGTGCACTGGATATGCACTTAATATCACGTGTATTTGGTGCAAAACTGGATGATGAGCATTGAGTTGAAACGCTTTCATATTTATACAGTTTTTAAAAGAATATGATTGTGTGAACTACCGCCGAATCACATTTTTGTACGTTTTTATTCTCGATGAATAATTATAATAAGGACTGCAATTTGAAATATAAATATTTTAATGCTTTTGCAGGAGGAAAAAAAGGTACTGCTGGTCAGAAATGTTGGTGGAGGACAAAAATGAGTCGAGTTTTCATTTCAAAATCTCTTCAGAGGCTATTCATTGTTTGTCTAGGACAGTGTTTCTATGTTGTTTTATTCTCTCTTCATCTCCCACCAAACCAAAATGTCAATGCCATATATATATATTATCCACCAGTACATGGCTATTTGATAATAGACACTAATATAAACCCATCCAGTGTGGGAATCACTTATAATAACTATCATTAATGACAAATAGCATATAATACTTAACAGATTTGAAGTTATCAAGTATGAAGTCAATCAATCGCGAGTCATTATCATGTGGATAATCAAAAAAGCTGTATAAAATAAATTAATAATAATTCAAATAGAATAGAATACCCAATGAAGTAAGTGCAATGTCGAAATAATGACAATTATGAAATAACAATACAATAATTAATTGGATCTCATTGCATAACTTGTGCGTAATGATTATGAAATGCCTTGAAATTAAACTCTTGGGCAGCCCTCGGGGGCTTTTTGACCTGCAAATGATGTTCACCAAATAAAAAAAAAATAAAAAAATGTATTGTTTATAATAGTTTGTTTTTAAGATTTATATTTTAAAAATATTATTATATATTTTATAATAATATTTTTATAATATAATATAATAATTTTAATAATATAAAATATATAATAATAATTTTATATAAAAAATATTATTATATATTTTTTTCATAGGTTAATATAGAAAAACAGCTTTTTATGCAAACATTTTTTTTAAAAGACCCACATTTCTAATTTTCCTTCAATGGCATAATGTGGATCATTTCATATGGTTTAGTGTAAGATTTTTGTTTATCTTTTAAAAATTGCAGTGTTGTAATGAATAAGTAAAAAAATAAACAATCAAATTTTTACCAGTAGATGGCTGCAGAGCTCCACTATTTGCTATTTGACCAACTGATATCTTCGACAAAATGTAATTTTATGGTTATAATTGTGATTTCATAATCATATCATATATGAGTCAATCGGAAAAAAACCTGTGAAAAGATATCTTTCAGTTGCTCAAATAGCAAATAATGGAGCTCTGCAGCCATCTACTGGTAAAAATTTGAATTTTTTCAATTGAAAGCTGCATTTTTCAAAATCTTACACTTAACCCATGTCAAATGATCCGTTATCCTCATGAAGGAAAATTAGAAATGTGGCTTTTTATAAAGTGAATTTTACATAAACAGCTGTTTTACCTATTTAAAATAATTTTTTATGTATTTTAAAAACTGTAAGATCTCCAAAAACTACACAAATGTGAAGTAAAAACATTAATAAACACAATAAAATTACAAAACATTTACAATTACCCCAAAAAAGGACCGCACAAGGGTTAATAGTGTCTGTTATGTACTTGTTATAGTCATGAAAGTAATTATAAAGGGTTAACCAAATGTTTTCTATGTATAACCTGGCCAATATGATTTAATTTTCAGCATAGCTGCCATGAGAAAAGTCATTTTATATGGAAATTAGTGCCACAGTGAAAAATAAAACATTGCTCTTTTGTTAATTATAATTTAAAACTGAACATATTTGATGTGTTGAATTTTAAAGAAATGTCCAATGCCACAACTTGCCTCTCAAGATGTCTATTCTCCACTTTTTAAAAAAAATGGCTTTTATTGCATATTGAAAGATCTGTTTGGAGGAAATGGAGCAGCCATGATGGTTATGAAAAAAAAGAAGTCTGTAAACATGTTTTAGTTGTAATTTTTAGTGGAATGAAATGTGAGTTAATATATTATTTCTTGAAGGTAGAAATACTTATTTATGGATATATCTGTGTATATGCTGATATAAGAATAATGTTTGAAAAAAAGCATTTCTTGCCATATTTTGTCTACAAAAACTCTCAAGTAATGGACATGATTCATTCTCAAGAGTAACATGCTCTTCGGTTGTTTCTTGACTCTATATGATTTACAATGCCGCAAAATAAACAACTTGACATTTAAATTATCTCCAGTCTTTATAACATACACATCACATGTATATTTTTTACTGTACTTAACTTCCAGTCAGTTAGTGTTGGTTTTGAAGGTTCCCAGGCTGTTTTCTTCAGTGTCCTGCTCCACATTGTTGTATTGAAGCTTGTACTCCAGTTCGTCCCCTGCAGCGTTTTTCAGCACAATGCATCATCTTCAGCATTGCGTGTGTCTTCTCAGACTTGAAGGCCTCCTTCGTCTTGTTCAGCAGGTCATTCAGGTCCTTTCTGATCCACAGCTTAGAAACAATACACCTCCTGTAATGGAAATAATCAGTCTGTACCAGCGTTTTGCAGAGATTTCTGCATAAAAAGGTAAATTAACTTTTTAATCTTAATGTTTAGTCTGGTGAACTACTAGTTCACCGTGAAATGAACATCCTATAATAGTTTCCCTGCTTTCTGACACGAAGCACCAAAAGTGAATTTGAGTCATATTAAAGTATCATAAAAAAGCAAATGAGAAGTATTCTGAATCCATATGATACTTTAGTGTTAAAAAAGCAGACCAAAACTTAAGCTATTAAGCTACCATCCACCCTAACACCTTATGTTGGATGAACAAACGAATCATTCATTTGGATCCGGATCTTTTTTCAAACTCTGTTCACTTGATTCACTCAGGAATCACATTCATCCGGACTGAACTCAATGAACCAACTGACTTTTTTTTGTCTTTCCTATATATGTCCAAGTCTACAATGAATAAAGAAGAGCCAGTGTTTGTGAATGTGACATTTAATAAAGCCTAAATGAATGATGTAACATCAAATAAACCAAAGAAAGCATCTTTAAAACACCACCTGCGACTGTTAATAGCCCCAGAGAAACATATTCACTCATGAACATTTGAGTCGGATCTTTTCCAGCTGATTCGGTTCACAAATGATTCACTGAACCGGGCAGATCCGGTTCTCAAGTCCATTCAGATTCCCGCTGAGATTAAAAAAAAGGCTACTGTTTAATGTGATATTTCCTCAGGTAAATGTGCAGTTGACAAATGAAATGCTTATAATTTATATAGCCCTATACAAGAATATAACGGTGATAATTTTTTCCTCAAATATAGACGACGCTGACTGACTGTTATACATCCTGAGAGACAGCACGACGCTTCATTCACACAGGACGCGTAACTTCTTGCGTTCAGCCTGCGGTATTTTGTAGCTACTAGTAATGAACACATAAGCGTCAGACAGGCGTTTTTGAACGTTGCGTCGCGTTTCGCAGTTGTTACCTGTTCAGAGGAGCGCGCAGGTAAGCAGGATCACGTGACCCTGTATTCCCTGTACAGTGATTCTAGGCGGACAGACTCGACTCAACCTTCCGCGTTTACATGCAGCTGGTCAGGGAGACATGTCTCCTACTCCAGTCTCCGTTTGAGTTTGTTAACTTAATGACACAAGCTGTTTCGCTCGATTGAAAGCATTTGTGCAAGGTTTGCGATGTGGCGTTGTCTTTTGATTCTTTATCTCACATGTCTCGAGTTGACTCAGTTTGCGGGTAAGTCTATCTATCTATCTATCTATAGAGTAGCCTGTATAATGGAGCTCGGGCTTGTCACAATTTTTATAGCCTAATTTATTTATAGCCTAGTGAATATTAGGTTTTTCAATTTCTGTGTAGACCTTTTTTATGGCTTTTGCATCTGTATAAATAGCCTACGGTTTATTTAATGCATTGACCTTTCGTGGAGCATGTTGTCACACACTATGGATTAAGTTGTGAAAATTTAACCTGCCATTTAACAACATATAATAGGTTTTTCAGGGAAATTTAAAAGTGAAACAGAAAACAAAAAACTGAAATCCTAAAACAGTACAATACAAATGTACATATTGTCTTTTAAATGATTAACTTTAAAAAAAAAAAGATGTATTTCACTGTAGTTTTATTGTTTCACTTGTTTACATAACAAATATATGATGATGATCCCTTACATCGAAGCTGTTTTTCCGGTTAATATTGTTCATCCCATTCATGCAAGCATTAATTCAGCACCTTGTTTGTCTACCAGGAAAAAAAACGTCTAAACCTGTAATGGGAACTTTGTACCCTGTAACAGCCTTTTTAGTTCAGCTGCTCCTGATTAATGATTGAATGAAGTTACTGGCTGCAGTGCAGAACAATGGTCTTAAACATTACACGGTGAAAAGATCTGGTGCAAGAGTGCAGTGCTGAGGGGTCAGAGATATTAAAATAGTTGTAATTACTCTTAAACAGTTGTGACTAGTGTTATAACCCACGGGATAGGTTACATAGTAACACTGTAAAACCCATCAAATGCATTCATACAACATAAAGTATTGTCAAACCTGTTGTCATAATGATACACATATCGCTCTTCCAACTATTTGAGCTTTCGCATGTTGGTGTTTTTTGACCTACATGGGTAAAAGTGGCCATAAAGATGACATATTAAGCTGACATAGCATATAAATGTATCACTATGTTCATTTCCTGACAAATTGAGTCTTTGACATTTCCAGCGCTGTGCTCTGCCAGTTCAGTTCCAGGAAATA
Source organism: Enteromius radiatus (assembly GCA_032357445.1). Lineage (NCBI taxonomy): Eukaryota > Metazoa > Chordata > Actinopteri > Cypriniformes > Cyprinidae > Enteromius > Enteromius radiatus. The sequence continues at coordinate 14,993,334 of JAUCMS010000055.1, forward strand.
CTTTCTATTGTTTCTTCCTAATTGCTTTGAATACATGCAAATTTAGTTCTGTATTTTCAGTTTCATGCTTGGATATTTTATATCTATCTGAATATCAAAGATATGGGCTGTTAAATGTCAGCTTTAAGAACTGGTTGAATGTGGGAACATTTTATAATGCGTATACAGTACAGTTTTATTAGGTTCCTAGACCTGAAAAAAACAGTACTTTGTACAAGTACGCAAATGCTGGGCCAGGATATTGCAAGCACACTTTACTCTAAAACACTACTAAATTATACTAAAATACTAATAAATTGGGATTTAGCGCAAATAATCTTATAAAGACCGATAAATGGCAAAATTTGATCCTATTTATCTTAAATTAAACACTTTTATTGAACAGTAATGACAGCAAAGTATTTCATATTTCAGCATACCTGCTATTGACCAATACTGATAAATAAATTGTAAAAAATGACCTGATAGCATACTAAATATTGTAGTAAAATAGTAGTAAATATATGTTTAATAGCATGTGCTCAACACATGCATTAGATAGATTCCTTGTTCTATGCGTTATTTCTCTTGCAATGTTATGAGCGATAAAAATATTTTGTACTCGTTTCGTTTATTTCTTAACCTTCCCAGAACTAATAACACAGGTGTCTATTTTTGATGTATCTCCAGTAGTTTGTTGTTGTTTGGCCTCTTCCTGTCCTTTTTTGAATGAAAAACAGACCAGTAGCTTAGCATAGATCATTGAATCTGATTAGACCGTTAGCATCACGCTAAAAAATGAACAAAGAATTTCAATATTTTCCCTATATAAAGCTTGACTCTTCTATAAGTTACATTGCGTAACACGACTGATGTAAAATGAAAAGTTGTGATTTTCTAGGCTGATATAACTGGGAACTATACTCTCATTCCGGCGTAATAATCAAGGAACTTTACTGCTGTACCATGTCTGCAGCAGGCGCAGTGATATTACGCAGCACCTGAAAATAGTCCCCCGCATTTTCAGGCCATTAAGCAGTCTTATAACACGATGTAACTATAGAAGAGTCAAGTTTTAAATAAGGATTTTTTTTTTGGTCATTTTTGAGTGTGATGCTAATGGTCCAATCAGATTGAATGAAGCTAAAAATGCTACCGACAGAGAAGTTGGAAAATGAGCCTATTTTTTTTTAAAAGTGGCGTGTTCATTATATAAGGTTATATGTTACATATGACTTTGAAATCAGATTTGTTGTTTATGCCACAGCTGATCACTGGATTTGTTATTAAACCACTCATTAGGAGGAGTCTGGGCTATTTCTTCCTTCACTTCCCTTTTCCAAGGCATTTCTTGGAAAGGTGTTTTCATCACATCACATCACATCGAAACAAATGAACAGCTGTCTTACCTCGAATCCTCAGTATTTATGTGTACAGTGCACTGCAGAAGAAGTGTTTGTCAAAGGTCCGGACCTGATCTTGAACAAGACAAACAGTCCCAAAGTTTGTTGGTTGAAGGATTTATGGACCTACTTCCAAACTCTGCCCGTATCGGAGTTTCCCAACCATGTTCCCAGGAATCTAGCTACAGTACATGTACAATATTTATTTTGGCAGTGATGTCTATTAATGGACTTCTTAACAAGCCCAGCTTTCAAATGAACCTTCATTAAATTAACATTTTATGAATCCGTTTCCATATTATAGCATAAAATACCATATCCGTGTGTCTCAAACATGGGAATATGAAGCAGTGCTAATGAGAAACAGCCTCACCTGTGGGTCAGAATAGAGTTTCACTCATCTCTCCTGAGATTAGATATCCTGCACAAGACTCGAGCAAGGTTACGCCAAATAAAGAAGTCATTGTTTTTAGCTGGGCGCCATTCATGTGTGCACATCTATCAGTTTGCTGAGCACAAAGTGAAGTTTTATCCTTTGTAACACACTGATGCTCACTCATTTCTTGTGTTTTCCCTCTCAAAACAAAGATCCGCTTTGTAGCAGCGTTTCAGAGTTCAAGCATGATCAAACTCAGTCGGTTTCAGCGACGCTTGGCCATAGCGTGGTCCTCAACTGCACAGCCTCCATAGCCTTAAACCAGACATATTCAGACTGCAAAGACATCCTCGAATGGACAAAAGATGGCACGCCTCTTACCAACCTCACCTACTCGGAAAATGTAAAAGACTGGTAGGTGTATAATGCAATACATTTCCAAATACTGAATACAGGTTATTAAAAGTAAGAATACTGAAGTGAAAACATATGAAAGTAACTTTAGTGTGAAATTAATCCTGGCTGTGTTCTGAATGAGTAAAGTGTGACAGCTTGTTTGTGTCAGGGAATTAAACAAAACTGTAAAAAGTAATTGCGTAAAAAGGTGTTTATGTCTTACAATTACTACTTTTTTTTTTGCAATTCTGAGAATTACAACATATAAACACAGAATTGCAAGTAAAATAAACTTATTGTTAAAAGTCTAATGAACAATTTTTATTGTTTTTGCAAGTTTTGTTTTCTGAATTGCAAGACAAACTCAGATTTCATGAAAAAATTTCATCAAACAAAAGAAAAAAAAGTAAATTGCAAGATACAAAGTCAGAGTTTGTATAAAGTATTAAAAAAGTCAGGATTCAGATTTTTTTTTTTTTTAAGAGTTAAAAGTACCGATTTTTCATATCGATTTAAAAAAATACAATTAGTAAGAAATAAAAAAAGGCTTGTTTTAAACTCATTTTTAACCATACTTTCTTTAAAGGAGTTTCTATTTCATTTAATTAATTAATCAGTGGTCCCATTTTATATATTAGGTGGGCTTAACTAATATGTACTTACATTATTGTGTTCATATTGTATTGCAAAAAAAACTGCTGCTATTGAGGTGGAATATGGGTTAGGGACGAGTTTAGGGATATGGGTAGGTTTAAGGGTAAGGAATGGGTCAACAGTGTAATTATTATAAATGTAATTACAGAAATTAATTACAGATGTAATATGAGTGCAATTTTAAAACATGTACAGTATGTACATAATAAGTGCATTTATTAAATGATATAAACCTACTATAAAGTGGAACCTAATCAGTTAAGAATAAATGTTAGTTAATCTTGGCTAAGTTGACTTCTAGTTCATTCAAGTCAAGGAGATTGCAGTCAGTGTATACGTCTTGTATATAGCACATTTTGGCATTGTGCATCATCGGTTTTCTATGAATGCATACAGTTTGCACACTCTGTGTAGTGCACTTACTATGAAAATACTATGAGTGACATGCTAGTATGCTATTTTAAACACAGCTAGTAATAATGCTTGAAAACTGTGCTTCATTTTCAGTCAAGATATTGTATTTCTCACTCTACCACATTCGGCAGGTTCCCTGATGAGGGTCACATCATTAAGAGCAGCGAATTAACACTGACCCTGAAAGATGAGGCAGATTTCGGTGTGTATTTCTGCATGGTTAGGAACAGCACAGCGCAATTCAGCGTAAAGGAATACAGTAAGAAACAAATGATTAACCTACTTTAGTATTTAATATAGCTTATTCCAACATTATACAATACATAGTCATCCTTTCAAATTCTTTCTGTGCGCTTAATAATAAGGTTTATTCCGTCTTTTATGCTCAGAATCACCGAGTCACACTGGGGCTGTGGTGGCGTCAGTGGTCCTGCTTCTTGTGCTCGCTCTGGCAGCGGTGGTCTACTCCAAGTGCAGGCTCGACTTTAAACTGTGGTATAGGAACATCTACGGAGAGTATGAGCTCAACGGTTAGTCTGCATCCTGTACATTAAAGGTGCCATAGAATGGAAAACTGAATTGAGCTTGGCATGGTTGAATAATAAGAGTTGAGTACATGGACATAAC
>JAUCMS010000055.1:15000221-15011596 GCA_032357445.1 Enteromius radiatus
GGCGGAGTCAGCGGAGCTCGTGAAGATTTAAAGGGGAAGTACACAGAACAGAGTGATTTCTAAAGAGCTGTTTTTGAATTAAAATTTGCGTTTTTTTACACTATTTTGGAGAAATTTTAAAACAAACTATATTACAAACTTTCCATTAAGACCATAAAGAATCATATTAGCTTGTAGAAAATTGGCTTTGTATGACCCCTTTAAACCCCCAGTGAACAAGCCAAGGGCGACAGAGGCAAGACAAAACTCAATATGAAATTAAATGTAGGAAGAAACCTTGAGAGGAACCAAGACTCCTCAGGGGGGACCCATCCTCCTCTGGCCAGCACATATAAATACTGCCTGTTTGATGGCAGTTAGTTTTTAACAATGCCTTTTTGTATATACAGTAATATTTATGTTTTGAAGTTTAAATCAGAGCAAATTTAAATGTACATATATTTTATGATAAAAAATTAACAAGAACAACCTACGCAAATATATAATTCAGTTGTGTTGCTTTCTATGGAGGTTCAGGGAGCTCTCAGATTTAATCAAAATGATCCTAATTTGTGTTGCGAAGATGAATGAAGGGTTTGGAATGACACGAGGGTGAGTAATTAATGACAGAATTTAATTTTGGACCTTTAAATGAACCTGTCAGTGGCATTGTAAGTGACTGGTTTAATTTTGTTTGCATCCATACATATCACTAGGTGTCAGCATAAGTCAGCACAAAATATTAATTTGAGTCCTCCAGTAGAAGGCAGCATAATAACGTCAGCTGTTTATTAACACGTGACCTTTGCGTTTACCGCCTAAAAACCACACTGTTTAAACTTAACACAACCTACACGTCTTTTTGATTCACACTTACATATGTTATTAAAAAAATATTAATAAATGTGACTGTGATGGATAAAATCACCAAACTGCTGTGTTACAGGTGATACGTTATCTCTTCAGGTTTAAGTTCTGAAAGGAAGATTAATGACACCACTTCGCTTTTTCGGTCATCAGTCAACACTAGAAAAGGAACAGTCTGTGACACTCGGTGGTGGGTGTGATGTAAACACTGAATGATTTGTACCCTGCAATTACCGGCGAGGTACATAGCTCATAACTGCCTTTGTCATTGCCTGGAGCTACTTGACGTTGAGGTCAAAATTGAAAAAAATGTGAAACATGCAGTACTAAGAAAGGTGATGTTGTGATACAGATTATACAGAATATACAGACATTTCAGGACAGTCTGTGATTTAGAGATGTTGTAAATGTGGCGGCTCGTGAGGAAGTCATCGGGTTTTTTAGCAGGGCGCGGCAGATGATTGTTCATGTCGAAGCAGAGAGAAAGTATGTAAATAAGGGTGGGCCGACATTAGAGGACAGAAACAGACGCAAAAGACGAGAGAAAAGGACAGGGTGGGATAAAGGCATTTCAAGCGTTTTTGCTGACATGACAAACACAAAATCAGCATTAATGGGGATTTATGTTATGAAACAATTTATTTATTTAGGTCTTTTTTACATAGATGTAAATTAGTAGAGCTTATTTTTAGTGTACTGTCTCTTTAAAAGAACAATACATAAATGGTTTTCCGAAAGAGAAAAAAAAATAGTTTGACAAAAACATAAACTCTATTTCCTTTTTATTGTTTTTTTATATATGAACATAGATCTATGACACTCACGCACATGCATCTTACAATGAAATTATGAATTTTTAAAAAATATACTAGACATTCGATCATCAGAGACTTTGAAAGGAGAACATTCCATGCATTCTTAAAGGTCAGAAAGTTCATGACCTCTCTGCAGAATCAAGTCTCTATTTCGGTAAAATATTCAAAGATTGTAAATCACTCATAACAGTCTATAGCATACGAACCAGATTAAATATAATTTGGAAACACACCAACCCAAACCATTCAACATCCACAATAATAATAATACAAAAAAAAATGTTTATACAAAAAATGAACACTACATGTAAGTCGAATCGCTTATTATCAAATTAATGCACATATTGCACCATATACAAAAAAAAGAAAATAAATCAGAAGTGAACAGAAATGACCCATGTGTATTTGGCATATAGTGATGTTTCTTTGTAAAAACATACTTAATTCGGTCAGTGGGGTTAAATGCAACATTTCCATTCAAACATTCAGACGGCATTTTACCACGTGTCCTCCTCATATCATTATTATTTGTACACTAAATAATGACTCTTACTATCTGTACATACAGCAAAACACCAAAAAAAGATGAAAACCCAGTAGATTTTAATACAGACTAGTAAGAAATAAGCAAGTCTGTTATGACAAGAAGGCTGATTAACAGCCCAAATCTGTCTGGCCTGTGTTTATAGCATTTATTGTATAATAAAGAATATTACAATCTTCTGTACCCTCACAATTCCAATTTACCAGCTACAAAATTCTTCGTTATCATCATAATACAGATATTTTTCTACAACTATCTAAAAAATTGCAACTGTTTTGAAAAGATAGATTAAATACCCAAGATATAATTGTTATATCATGGATAGTCTGTGTTTTTGTATATTAATAGAAAAAATACAGGCAGCAGCCAGTATAAAATACATATTGCAATAAACCCCTGAGGATTTGGGGGGAAAATAACAACAATCCGAGGCTGAATAGGAAGTGCTCATCCTATACAGTAGCAACAAAGTTTGTGTGTGTTATCCACTGTTATCCACAGAATATTTATTTCGCTGGTGTTCCGGATGTGTTTTCTTTATTCATTGTCCATATTAAATAACTTCTTGTAATCCATTCAGTAGCCCATGTCTGAGAAGTCTTCTCTCTGGTACCCTTTCTGTAAAACACAAAGCAAAAAACATGTTTAATCTTACAGGCACATTGTTGTTCCAGGTAGCACTCTGGCTAGCATCCCAGATTTGAAGTAGAAGACTTTTTTTTTTTCACAGGTGGTGTTTTACGGTGTGTTAGGACATGCTCACGAGGAAATTACCCGAAATCCACATCGCAGGGTGTGGCTGAATATCTACCTCCCTTATCAAAATGCTGTAAGTGTGTGTGTTTGCGTGTTTTGGAAGTAAGTAACTCAAATACGAGTGCGTTATTTCCCATCTGATTATCCAGCATGATGTGTGTTCATTTGCGTGTTTGTTTGAATGTGTGTGAGTTTTTAAACAGTCTGCAAATAACTGGAAAATGTCCAGAGGGCAGGGTGGATTGACAGTAAACTGTACTAGTTTAAAACACCTTCTGAGGGGTTTTTTAAGCTAAATGTAGTTAGATTTTTACAATTCATGATGAAAATGTAAGTCAGTCCAAGGATTGGGCTTTATTCATGAAACACAAGCAGAATTCATTTTTGCGTGAATCGTCCATAAAAGCCATCCTGAGGTAAACTTTCAAATTTATGAAAATGTGCACAAATTAGTTTTTTACATGTGCGTAAAATGTTCTGTATGCTTTTAGGCAAATTGAAAGCGAGAAAAGCACTGAGACACCAAAACATTTTCAAGCGCCACCTTCTGGTCGTTTTAAGAAGAAAAAAAACCCTCTTTGGTGGTCGCATGTTATTAAATATTTATTGTTTGGCATGCCGTCTATTATTATTTGCATTTATGCAATATACTGGAGCCAAACCTGAGAAAGAAGACCAGAATACTCCCCTGCGTTCCTGGACATGCAATATGCGTAGCTGTAATTCATAGGTAGGATTATGCTAACTGTGAATGAGCGTGCACGATTGGAATTCATTAACATTATTCATTAACGTTACTCTATGTTTAACTATTAAAACATAAATTTGCAAAGCGCTTGTGAAACCGGAGGTTTTTGGGAAGGTCTGTTTTACGCGCAAATTACTCCGAATAAAAATGGCTGGAAGTCATTCATTTTCAATGTGAGCTGGCAGCAAGAGGCGGCGAGCTGCGGCGCGTCTTGGACAGCGAGAGCGTCAAGGAGAGTTAAAATCAAGTCAACTTTATGGTAATGAGCTATGACGCGGTTCGGCGGCAACCAATGGGAATGTAGAAGTCCACCGCTTGAGCAGATTCCAGATAACGCGGTCCTGTAAACTTTGGTTCCGTCCCTATTCGTTCCCATGGCCAACTGGTAGGTTTCACACAAATTAATGTTAATTAAAGACCAAGACTAGTAAATGGCTCCTATAATATTGAAATTAGACTAGCACTTAACAATGGATATAAAAATTGCACACCATTGATTCGCGGACCCTTTAAATACAAGACCAGCATTCAATCTACGTCAGAGCGTCCAAGAAATCTCTGTACAGCGTTGTTGGCAGAGCGGCCAGGGTGAATTTTGACGCTCTCGCCGCCAGCGGTGTGAACGCACGGTAAGGCTCATTGCTGCTATATGGTTGCTAGAGTGGTGCTATTTGGTTTTTAGTATATTCTGAGTTGTTGCTGACTGACCTGAATCATAAGCATCCACTCTCAGCTCTCTATGATAATCCGGTCTCTAGATAAGGCTCGAGTCACTCTTTTGTCGTAATTTTTACGTATTTTCGAAAACCATAAATTGGGTAATTTAGAAAAGTGCTTGTGTTTGGCAAACTGCGTGATTTTAAGTCATTCGTAACGGTAGTTATAATGTGTTAATCCAAGACTACTTCTGCGTTTTCAAAGGAAATACTGACACCTACTGGTGTGGAAGAATTACACGAAACAAAATGCTTTCAAATACAAATGCTTTTTCTGGCATATTTGTTGTCTGTAATGGAAAATGATCTCTTCATAAATAAAGTGACTTCATAACGTGATATCAAAACGGTGGACACCAGTAGGGGGCGACCCGCTCCGTATAGAATATTTAAGTCTCATGTGAGTGTATGTCTGTTTTAAAACAGAACTGTCAGAAAGCTACTAAAGTTTTACTAAGGAAGAATGTGTAAAAATACGTTAAATGTAAATGTGAGTGGTACTTGCTATGTAAGCTTGCCTTAATAATAGTGGTTTTGGACGGTCGCCAAAGTGTTGTTAAAGCCTTCTGAGTGGTTGCTAGAGCTTTGTTATGGGGTTGCTTACTGTCTCAAATGTTTCTACAATGTTCTAGTCTATAGATGTGGCTAGATATGTAAATCAACGAGACAAAATGTTTTCTTTCATGTCTGTAGCATAAACAGTTATGCACCAAAGTTTAATAGAGATAGCGGTTTTGGTAAACTGACACCTACTGGTGTGGATGAATCTGGGAAGAAGGAAAGGTTTAGTAGTGTTGCAGATTTCCCATGGAATTGGGCTACTTTTTTGCTCCTGCGAGTGGTTTTTTAGTCTGCAGATTGAAGCAACACCCCTCTTACCCCACCCTTCAGTTTGTGAATGTGGAGTCATTTTTATAGCCTCTTTGCCCTGGAATGTGAATAGGCTAGTTTTGGCGATTTGGGAAAATTGACTTCCAGTTGGGTTGGTTTTGTAACACAGACTGGGCAACACTAGTTTCAATTACCCATACTTTTGTAGTATCGTAGAAATACTTTATTTACATGTGCATTTGTGACATAACTGAAAATATAATAGCAACGCTTTTCCAATAAAGTGATTTTTCTTCGGCTACATACATTTAAAAATATATATGTTTACTTTTGCTTATTATGTTTAATATGCATATTAAATGTATTTATATATAATATAATCTTATAAATATATGAACGTAAATAAAAATTAACACACAAACTAAAACTTATTTTGGATGTGATTAATCATTTGACAGCACTCTCTCTCTCTCTCTCTAAATATATATAAATATTATATAATTTATGTGGCCCTAATACTTACGCTTCTGTAATCTTTGTGTAGTTTCTTGTACTGGAACATGTTGCTCAGCACTGTTGCCGCTGCTTTAGCTGCTTTTAGTTTAGCAGGGCTAAAATTGAAAAAAATTGCAAACGTTAGTTTGGAAGCAATATAATTTAGTAATTTTTATACTAAAGTTGGATGATTTGTAGTTGTACCTGCTGTCGTGAGTCGTCTTGATGCCCACAAGTTTGGGCAGACCATCGAAGTAGCAGATGTCTCGTGCAGCCAACATGCTGCTGATCACCAGGTTGTTGAGAGCTCCACAGACGTTCACCACCACGTCACTGGACGGCTCCTTCTGGCGGCCATCGGCGGGCAGTTTGGAAAGCAAGGGATTTACCACCTTTGTGGCTAAAGACACAGAACAATGAGCTTCTCTAAGGCGACAGAGATGTGACGGACGGAAGTGCTGTGGCTAAGAAAGGAAGCCTCACCCATGTCGTTCTTGTCCTTGGCGTGACGGGTGAGGTTTCTGAGGAAGCCGGTGAGAGAACGCAGCTCCAGATCGTTGTTGGTCCCAAGTTTTTCCAGAATGACAGGCAACATCCTATTCTGCTCCAACGCCACACGACTCAAGATGGACGGCCACTGAAACATGAGAGATGTTTTGTTAAAATAGCTGCAGTTGCTAATGTGATTACTAGATGGATACTAAGGTTTTCTTCGTGATTACTGTGGTATTGCTAAAGAGGGTTAAAGGTTTACATGTGCAGTAACCCAAGTGCTGGGTCAAAAACAACCTAATCGCTAGCTTTGTCCATAGTTTACCCAGTGCTAGGTTGTGTTTATCCCGGCATTGCTATAACTAAGGTGTTTGCTAGCTTGTTTTAGAGGTTTGCCAGGCAGCAGCTAATATGCTCTTAAGGACTAGCTAGCTAGGCTAAAGTGTTGTGAATTTTTGCTAGGCTGTTCTGGGTGGAAACATGCAAAAAAACAAGGTATTTTGGGGTGGTTCCTTGACAGTTGCTGGAGTTTTCAAAGTTGCTAAGGTGTCCTGTCAGAGCTTTGCTAGGCTACTTCTAGCCTGGGATTTGTTAATTGTTTTAAAACGCCAGCAGCGTGAGGAGGAGGTGGGCATCTTTTTTTATGCTGAGCGCTCTGGATTGTTTTCCTCAGAGTTGAAGAATGGTCAATATTGGGTAAAACAGCATTGTTACTTTTCAGTCAACCGTCCAATCACAGTCGAGGAGGGGAGGGCGTTTTCTGCGGCCTCTTACCCTCGTTTCTCCAGCTGTGATGTTCTGCAGGGCTCCGGCCGCGGCCTCTCGCGTTGTGGAGTTGAACTCGCAGCGCAGCAGCACCTGGTTATACAGACTCACGATTTTAGGGTGCCAGAGCCACTCCATGCCGGTGGGCTCCCGGGACACTTCTGTAAATGTGCTGAGGTCCTGATTTTGTCTCTGGAAGAAAAGAAACAGTATGAGCTGAAGCTGAAGTTTGAGTATGAAAACGGGAGCTTTGAAGCAGCTTCTTACATCTTTGGCCTTCTTGCTGTTTGGGGTGAAGCATCCGATAGCTTCTCCTTTTGAGCCCTGAGCTCGACACGGACCCTCGAGCCGCATAAGGGATGTTGGGGGAATCTCGCTGTACAGCTGAAAGGACAGATTCCTCAACACACACACTGCGTTCTCCACACCCTGAGAGAGGAACACACTCATGAACGGCCATGTGAACACACACCTCGCAGGCGGAGGCAACAATATATAGAGGCAGAATATAAATAAGAGGGTTACACAATTACCTTCTCCTCCATTTTAGAGTTCTGCAAGCTTTTCTCAATATAGCCAACTAGAGCATTTATCAGGCCACGGGTCTCTCTCATCTGCTTTCTGGTCGTCTCGTTCACCGAGCTCATGTTCCTGTACAAGAAAACAGAAAGATATAGTTTCAACAGAGAAAAATATATATATTATGGAAAAAAACATTTTATTAACACACACACATACATATTATTGTGGTTTTTTTTTGTCATTGTCATTTTTAAGATACAGTGATTCAGTAAATCTCCTTACATTTTCTTTAACCTTACAAATATATTTTTATAAAATACAGTATTTTCAAAAATATAAAAAAAATAATTGCAATAATGCAATAAATAAATACCAGGCCAATTAAATAGTCCTAATAGTTATCTATATTTTTCTAAAAATAACAGATCTAAAAATAGAATTAATTTTCAAAAAAGTTTAACAAAAATCTTAAAATAATTTGTATACTTTTCTAAAACCAACAGTTATAAAATACCCATAATTCTCTAAAAACATAAAATAAAATAAATGATTAATAGTCCTAAAAATTGAATTAGAATGACAGAATATTGAATAATTATATTGAATTGAATAACAAACATAAAAATATTGTTTATTTTTATAATTAACTAAAAATAATAGTCCAGAAAAAATGTGTTTTTGGATTATTTTCTAAAAAAAAAAAAAACAGTCCTAAAATAGATTTTTTTTTTTAATTAACAGTCCTAAAAGGCTTAAATTTGTATAAAAAATAAAAAGTAGTCCTAAAAGTAGATCATTTTCTATGATTTTTAAAAACTAATAGTTCTAAAATAGATTTAATTTTTTTTATATTATTTTTCTAAAAATAACCCTCCTAACAACAAAATTAATAAAATTTTATATTCTTCTAAAAATGACAGTCCTAAAAACAGGCTTCATATTCTATAATTTTGTCAAATATAGTTTGGCTTGTGTTTTGGGTTGAAACATGACTCTCAGCTATTCTCAGGTGTCCGAGCAGTAATGTGGCTAGAGGGGGGATTTTCATTCTGTAAAGTCCAACTAAGTTCCTGCAGGAACAGGAACAAGTAAAGGGGAACACAGAACCATCTGTGTGTGTGTGTGTGTGTGTGTGTGTGTGTGCGTACCTGAGGCAGCCGGTAGTGTTGAAGAAGATGTCAGACTCTGAGGGGTTCAGCTCAATAATGTCCTGGTCCCCGGTCCCGGAGAGGGGAATCAGAATCCTCTCTGTCAATTCGGGAAGAGCTTCTCGTGCCAGCCTTTCTTTCAGGTTATCCTTAGAAGACAGATTCCACAGAATACCTACAGCGAATGAGAACAAGAGAATGAGGAAAAGAGCATGGGAACGTATCGTGGGAAATAGATAAGAATTTAAAGATAAGGAAAAAACAAGACAAGTAAAAAGTGGGGTGGGGGGGGAATCATAACCTCCTAAGCTTTCGTTATGATGTCATCCTCTTAAATGCCCCAATCTTTAGTGGTGGGATTTGCATCGGTAGATTTATTGGGGTTTTTGGAGCGCCTGCATATCCAGACATGAACAGAGCCGCAAGGACCGACATAAACCTGACTGACTAACCTTTGCTACAGGTGTCCGCTCATTCCTCTGCACATGTCAAGACAATTTTGAGCAATAATTAAAGTAGTTTGATGCAATACTGAGAGATCAGTCGACGCCCTGTGTGCAACGCATACAGATTTACATCTGAAAACCTCTGCGTATGTCATATCCTGAGTCATTTGATGACCTAAATAAACACCTCACTACCATGAATCAAAAATCTTTAATTGAAGGATGTTCTATATTTTTTACATGTTATAAACTTCTTACATACAGTAGATCAACTTTCCACTCCCATCAGCATTTTTGCAGTCTCGCGCTAATTTTAGTAAATCTGACACCTAAATTATTAGCCTAACAACATGCAAACTTCAAACTGCACTGCAATCTAATGGAAAACTTCTATCTAGAAGCGCTCCAAATCAGCCAGTAATGAGGTTTGTTATTGGTGTGTGGCCTTAGGTTTAGGTTGTTTTGTGAGTTTTCGCAGCTTTCAAGTTGGTCACTCTTATTGACCACGTTAACCAACAGTAAGCAGCTTGGTCTGAGAGTAATAAACTTGAAACCCCATGCAAAAGGGAAATCTTTCGGCCTTTCACGAAATTTCTGATCACACTGAAATTACCAGCCAGATTTGTGCATATTTTGCGAGGTGGCAACAAATTCTTACGACCTCACTCGTACAAATTCATACTATTTTTGCTAAATCATACGTATTTTATGAGCTGCCAATTCGTATGAATTTGTACGACTGACCTACACCTAACCCCGCCCCTATATCTATCCATCACTGGGGTTTTAGACAAATCGTACAAATGCAAATTTGTACGAATTGGCACAAATTAGCCACCTCATAAAATACGTACGAATCGGTCGTGAGCTGAAACTACTGTATTTTGCAATAACAACACCCTGACCACAGCTTCAGGCTTCAAACTGATTTTAAAGGATGGCGATTATAAAACTGGTTTCATAAACACGTGACTCAATAGCGGTGAAGTTAACTAGAACAGCCTGACTGAAATGCCCACCTGTGATGTTCTTGCGGAGTTCGTCGTCGTCTTGTTTGAGGGCCTCTATGAGCTTGGGGATCCCGCCGGATTCAATAAGGGCCACTTTGTTTTCCATGTTCTCATAGATAATGTTTCTGGTGGCGCCGGTGGCGTAGCGCTGCACCTCTTGATTCTCGCTGGTAAACAGCTGCACCAGGAGAGGAATGCCCTTCAGCTGGTTCACCTAAAAAAAAGAGAAGTTCTACTTATATCGAAAACACACATTTAAACATCTCACTCAAGTGTTTTTTTTTGCATGTATAGCAACTACATACCTGTTTCTTTGCTTCGTTGTTATGGTAACACTCGTGCTGAATGTAGGCAGCCCCCAACATCTGAATATTTGAATCGGGCTCATCAAGATAGTTAATAGCAGTCGGCATATCCAAACTGTTGAGTCTATGCATGAAAATACAAAAAATGGAACGAATTAACTGAGTTACAAGCTAACATCAAACTTTATTGGAATTAATTGTGAGCCTATTGTGACAAGAGCTGTTGCTTCCTATGTAGAACATTACAAATGAGTAATTAACAAGGTTTGCTATACTAAAAATTAACACTCTAATTGTTGACATTGTCCTGTAAAGATAATACTCATTAGCTGGTAATATTCATATGTCGCAGTCATAGCACTTTAGACATTGCGCACTGGAGCTCATGTAGGAAATTTGGGTTTGAATCTAGCCTGTGCATTTTTTCAACTCTGTTATCAACTTTCTTACCCATAATTTCTCAACTTCCTATTAACACACAAATTAACTTTCAGTGTAAGCCTAATATGGCGCATAAAAATAGGATGATAAGATTAATGATCTTAATTTTTCTTCCATTTTAGGAGTCAGCATTATTTGAAAAACACTTTTGCTAAACGGCACATTCCTTCATGTGTGCTGGTGCACGTTGCTGGAGTACTAGGAAGTGTGTGTTTCTTTCCCAGGGTGTATGAAGTGTGAGGTGGCTGGACTGGTTTGGGTGTGTCTGTGCAAGAGACTCGCTCTTCACTTTTTACACACATATAGGCAGGGCTGGGCAACATCAAACACAGCTACACATGCGCGCAAACACACATAGAGTTAGTGCAACAAGGATAGATAAGCAAAGTATGGGTGTATTGACAGGCTGTTAAAGCACAGTATGAATAATTTTATGCTTCAAAGGTCAGTCCTGCACTCACTGTGTAATCACTGTTATCCATACTTAAACACCAA
>JAUCMS010000055.1:15011606-15024420 GCA_032357445.1 Enteromius radiatus
TCTCAAATAGCTACGGTACATAATTCAAGGAAATTTTGACCGACAGTAGAAGAGTTTGGTAAGAAACATGTAATTTGTGGTTGAACACATGTTATTTGGGAATTTCAACCAATTAGGCTTACTTCTGAGTGGTGTTTTATACTAATGGTGCTAGCATACTACTTTTGTGCACACTTTAAAAGTCATTTGAGCAAAATGTTTTCAAACCAGACATCTTATATTGGTGAAACAAAGATTTGGAATATATATAATGTGCAATTTCAATAAATAAAATACTAAAAAAAAAACATTAGATAAAGGGTATTTAATTTAATTTAAAGTTTCCTTACTTAATAATCATTAACTTCATGGGCGCAAACCAAAAGAATAGATCGTTCACTAATAAAAGTCTGGTATGAGCACAAAAGCTATAACAACTTCATGCACCTTATGTAACACAAGAGTGAAACCAACGCTGAATTATGATTGGATGAGTCACAATCAACAGCACTGTAAAAAAGGCGGCATAAAAGCACATGTGACTGCGATTTGGCAGTTAGTTTCTCTCTCTCAATTTTTTTCTACTTTGTCTAACAACTCCCTTAAAGTTTTCTAAATATGTTGGATCTTATTTTGACCAATTCAATCGTGCATATGTTTTTTAATCAAGATTGCGCAACTCGATCTTATCAGTCGATTAATCGACTTCTCCCTGGGGACACATGCTTTTAAAATCATTTTGTCCACATAAACTCCACCCCTTTCCTACAATCAGCTCAAAATTCAGATCTCCCTCCATTCGATGGATGGATAGAACCAAGTCTACGCCCTACTTTTTATTTCACGTTCACAAAGAGCAATAAAAGATCTGCCACTACTTCCATTTCAGTACTTTCTTCTAGGGCTGGGGAAATAAATCGATGCATCGCAAATCGAGAACATTTCTGAAATGCATTGCGATTTTCTCTCAAATCGATTCTAGTTTTTAATGACAGATTGCACTGCTTGCTTGCTTCCCATTCCTTACACCCTCTTGAACCTAAAATAATCATTCATAAAGTTGGTAAAGTTAGAAGCGAATTACGAGGGGGTTCACATTAATCTCATGTCATAAAAACATTCTGAGCCAAGATGTAATTGCATGTCACTCTTCGCCATGAGAATTTGCGCTCTATTAGAGCGCCATCTGCTGTTAAAAACAAATTGATTTCAGAATTGCGATACCTTCACAATCGATCCATGAATCGCAATGCATTGATTTATCGTAACTGCCCTACTGTTTTCCTAGCCTTGACTTATATGGGATGCATTTTGCTCACCCGCTCAGGTTCCCCATGCTGCCCGTCATATCCATGCCATCAAACACATCCTTGCCTCTCCCAACGCTATGCATGCTCCTGACGGATCCGGCACGCGACAGTCGTCCCTGCTGCATGGCCAGGTTGCTCTGGGAGCCGCTGAATCCTGCAGATCCGTACATGCTCGACGACATGTTGGATGCACGACTTGTTTGGCGGTTGTTGATTCGGCTGATGGTGCGGTGGGCGGGGCCTTTGAAGGACTGCTGTCTAACATACACCTCCTGCTCCGTGACGCCCCCTCCGCCGCCAACGGCTAGCGTCCCGCTGAGGGAGCGTTTCATGGCCGGCAGCGTCATAGAACTGACCTGCTGCTGTCCGCCCTCAAATCCGTTCACCCTAGAGGTGGAATACACGGACTGACGCGGGTAGGTGTTGGTAGCGTAGCCGTTGCTCATGTTCTGCACGGAGGCCTGTTGCGTGTAAACAGCGTCTCGTTCTGAAACCAAGCTGCCGTCGCTGTCGTCCTGCGTCACCCACGAGGAAGTCACGTGGCGTGGAATGGACTGGACTGGAATGGACGCCACTCGCATGGAATGCATGGACTGGGTCTCCGGGTCGGCCCCCATTCGGCTAAAGGATCGAGTCATTGTGTTGACCTGCTGCTGTTGCACTTGGCCCCCGCCACTTTGATAACCACTGCCCTGGAAACCGCCACCCTGGTAACCGCCGCTCACATAATCTTCTTGGTAATATGCCCCGCCTCCACCGCCACCTCCTGTGTAACTGATTTTGGTTCTTGGCATGAAATCAATAGCAGAGCGGGATGAGTAACCACTAGAGTACTGGGATGGGCGCTGGGCCTAGACATTGAAGAAAATAGACATTGTATATATAGAAAAAAAGAGAAATTGATACGGTAGAACCGTAACTGTAGTACCATACCATAAAAATGCTAATGAATTGCATGTGTCAATGAATTAATCAAATAACCATGCCAATTTTTCCAGAGAAAGGCCTCAAAATTGAGATCATTCACAAAATGCAAAAAATTATTTATTAGAGAGATAATGCAATATGCAATGGAGACGTTTAATTGCATCATTTTGTTTTGCATTACTTTATGCATTGCATTAAACATTGCATCTACAAGTCTACTTTTAACACAGTATCACTCAATAGGGGTATAAGTGAAAGCGATTTCTAAACTTGTGATTTTTCATATGTGGCTGTTGGTTAGAACTTACCTGTGAAATATCACATCTAACTAACACAGTGCCCATTACTCATTTTCAGTATTTGGACAAGATACATGTCACACACACAAAACACTTCTTTAACTCGGCTCAACAAGTGCTATGCTTTTCAAACAAGTAACCTACTGTCAAATATTTATAAAGAAATAAAAAGAATCATACCGTCATTGGTCTGCCGGAGCCATAGACGAAGGATTTAGAGCTGAAATTTGGAGTCAAATTCTGGCTCATTGTTGAATATTTTGTCATAGTTGAGTAATTCCCAGATTCTAAGAGATGACAAACACAAAGAATTAATATAACTGACATGTAATGTATAATGTAACATGAACTAGTTTTTACAGCGTGAATAATCCTTCCCGTGAACTTTCTCGAGTGGCCATCACATTCTACATTAACAGCTCAGCTACAATGCATTTTAATCAAGAAAATAAAGCCTATGATGTCAACTTAAAAAGCCCCTTAGTTGGTTCCAATGGTAACTACTAACTCTAACCCTAACCAGTGAAATTATTTTGTTTTAACACAAAATTATTATTATCTCTACAAAACAAAAACATTGTAAGCACTGCAACTTTTCAAACGTACAGCTCATTTTATGCAGTGTGTATGCACACATGCATGTTCGTCCTTCTATCGAACAATTTAACATAAAAAAACACAGTATATGCAGTTTTGTTTCCCTTTAGCCACGTTTATGATACATGAAAGATTCTTATGTAAACTGTAAACATCCACGCTTGTTCTTTCAACAATTAAAGGAATGATTTGTTTCGTTCCAATGAGGTCATTACCCTTGCACACAAGATTGTATGCAAACTTGCATGTTTGTTCTTTTAAACATTTAAAACATGCTGTTTTGTTTCTCTTTAGCCATGTTTATGATAGGTATGTACATGCATTTTTGTTGTTTTACCCATCAAATTTTTTTTTTTTACTTCTCGAGTCATGTTTATGATAGCTTTGATAGATTGATGTAAACATAGGTCTGCTCAAATTATTTGTATAACTTTCCTGTTTGTGATGCTTATGCATGTGCATGTAATAAGACAAGTGTACTTGCATGCTAGATAGTTTGCTTCCTTGCAGCCAGGTCTTTGAGACTATTGCATGCGAGTTTTATGTTTTGTGTGAATGTAATCAAGTCTGTGAATGGATGGCTTTACAAATGATATTGTTCGCAGTGTGAAATAACACTTGATCAGTATGATCGGCATGTGTTTTTGATGACACTACAAGTTTACGGCAAACTCGCAGAGTTACATGAATTACCGCAGTGCAGCGCAAGTTTATCGCAGTTAGTGTTTTGTTCTGGATGAGGAGCAGATATGGGGCTGAGGCATCCAGGTTTGTTGCATCAAAGGCTTATTTATGTATCTATGGGCATGCAAGTACATGCACTTGAGTATGTGAATGTGTGTGTGTGTGTGTTAGGGAGTGGAATAAGCGTTTCATAAGTGAATAAGTGTGGAGTGAGTTGCAGACAACAGCCAGCAGAAAAGACAGAACCGGTCTGATGACTGGGACACTCCCAATGTCCCTACCCAAAAAACACACACCCTTCACCCTGCCTCACCCCGCCCTAATGCATTGCTTCAAATCAGTAGAATTAAACACAAATTTAATTAAGTTGTAACTTATAATTGTTTTAAAACAATCTACATTAGCTCATAATTCTTGGTATTTCTCTAATGTCAAATCTAGTTTTCAGGCAAACACTTTCATCTCCTCCTGAAAGCCTTGGGTCAGTATCAGAAAGACGCAAGGCTGTTCTAACTTGTCAAACACAGGTAAACCTCATAAACTGGGATCTGGTTAACTTTGATTATCCGCTAAGCACCAGAGGTTAAAACCCTGGAAATAGCTATGGTAGACCCTCAGAAAGCAGGAATTACTCAAATTACTACTATAGAGGCTTTGAGTACTTTCAAGTGCACAATAATGTATACTAATGCGCTTTACAGTTCAGTACAGTACTGCAATTTACATTCTTCAGCTTTTCCGTCACACCAATTGATATATAAGCCGTTATGATTGACGGATCCAAAATGACCTTTCTTTTGTGCGGTGCTAAGCACTTTTTTGTATAGAGTGGGTTGGGTTTTTCTAAGTAGAGCTTTAAAACTTTCACTCTCATTTAGTTGTGTAACAGGAACTGAGATTACACTTGAACCTTGCTCAACTCACTGCTATAAATCATTAACACAAACAAGAAGTCACAGTGCCACTTTCTGTGCCCATTGATAAAGAAACAAATCATGAATTCAAAACTTTAACACCCGATTTTAATTTTTAAAAGCAACGTCGAAAAACTAAATCTACCACCCCTGATGTGAACTGACTGCCAAAACACAGGTAAATGTAAACTAGTTCAGTTAAAAAAAAAAAATAAATAATATAATTAACTACAAATGACATGTAAGGTACTTATTCTCACTATATATCCAAATGACAGAAACCATGTGACCTCAGTTTTGCTCCAGGCAGTTTTTTCTCATAACTATTCATTGTTTTGCATACTTGACTGTAAACACAAGCCTACAGCCTGTGCGTGTGAAATTAATAATAACGCTTCTTCTATTGATTTCTAACACATAATAACGTTCCCAAAATTTAATACAGGTGTAATTCAACTCTAAATGAAACCACATACTGTATAAAAGCTCCGCGCTAGGGCTTTTATGTACAGTCAACCTGGCAGATGATGAGTAGATTAATAATTCAAAGGCTGTTGTGTTATTGTATATGTATTACAATCAGATCAAAGCGCGCGGCGACACACCTGAGGCTGCGTATTGTGACGACGAGCCGTTCTGGCGCGGGAGCGTGGATTTCTCCGCCAGTCTCATAGACACCTGCTGGTGCACGCGCTTGAACCTCGCCTCATCCTTGGCGTGGCTCCCACCGTGAGCGAGCTCGTTTTCGGAGGGGACCGCGTAAGTGCTGACCGTCGAGTTGGGCTGCAGCGCCGTCAGAAAGACGTTGTCCGAGGTCACACTGACACTCATGGCGAAGCGACGACGGGACCGAGTTGAACCACCGAGATTTTAAAAAAAGTTAAAGTTCCACCAGAGAGTGGGAAAAGGTAGATCCCCGGGGTGCGAAACAATAAAGGCGTCTTCAGTTAGTCAGCTTGTGTTTCTCTGCGCTGATCCTGGAGCTACTGACTGCTGGTCTGAACACTGCGGCTTTTTTTCGCAGGTGGGAGGTAAAGTGGGCGGGGCATTGAGGTGAGTCATAGTTACCTGATCCAGGTATGCACAAAGCAGGCTCTATTTTTTCTATGTATTTTTTTTGAGCAAATAAATGGGGATTTATGATTTTACATTTTCAAAAGAACGTGTAGGCTATAGATAGATAAATAAAGGTTCTTTTTTTAGCATCAGTGGTTCTATGAAGAACCTTCAACCTCCACGGAACCTTTCAAATGCAGAAAGGGTTCTTAGTAACGGTTAACTAAAGGTTCTTCTTCTGAGAACCAGAAACGGTTCTTCTATGGCATCACTGAGAAAACAGTTTTTTGGAAACTTAAAGAGTGTGGAGTTTTTGGTAACAGTTTATATAGTGTTCGTTATACATGTTACAAGTAATAAGGTACCATTTTGGTACCTTAAAAGTACTAAGAGTGTACATATCTGAACCTAATAGGTTAAAAATCGCGCCCCAGTGACAGCTTTTGTAACTTTAATTCTGAGACTAAATTATAACCCTGCAAGTACGCTGCAGATTGTTAGTGAATATAGGCTATATAATACACTGTAAAATAAAGTATAACAAGGTAATTGCCTTTACAACAAATATATCCTTGTTACAGGGTTATTATACCCTATTTAAGTACTGAATTTATATATAGCCTATATATCATGTTTTTAAATTATATATAAATAAGATTAATTAAAGAACTTTATTTACAGTGTGGGTTTTTATAAAACTCCATGGTTACGCGATTTAACCAAAATAACACGTTTATCGTATGCTATTCATTCTAGATATCTTGTCATCAGTTCAGCGAAATTCTCAGAGAATGCGCTCTGACATGCAGGTGACGTGTGTGTCTCCGTTTAAACAGCTTGTTATTGTATCATATCGTCTCCAAGCAACGTAGAAAGCGCCTTTATCTAAAAAGCTCGTGCATGGTTTGCTTTCTGTAGAACACCAACACTAATAACAAAATCTGATGAATAACGATGATACGTTTCATCTGTATTTTACCTAAACTCAATAAGATCCCCCTTTTTAATTAAGTGTGCTTCATCCATTTATAACTTTTTGTTAATACAAATGCACTTTAAAAATTTTTTTAAAATACATGTATTTAAAATCCTCAATTATAATTATATACTTCTTATGTTTAGATTTTTTTTTTTAAAGTCTTCATTTATAAAATATGCTAAACTACACAAATGCTTGCAGTCACACAAAAAAACGAATCAGCATCTTTCTCCTAAAGTTAACACTCAGACTCAGCACTGAGTCACTGTGACTGAAACTGATTCTGTTCAGACAGCATTTGCATGCTCGTTCACAAAACTGAATCACGCTTTGTTCATAAGCTGCCAACGGTGTCCATTTATTCTATAGATGAAGACAAATAGAGAGTGTTTGTATCTTTGTACTCACCAATAGGACTATCGGGATTTAGTGTATAATTCCAGTGCTGAGAAAATATATGTAATGTGCTGTCTCGCTGATTGCTTGTGGAAATCTGACAGCTGTCAGAGAGAGGCAAGAAGTTATAGAGTCTGCGATGACCTCGCCCTCATCACGTTAAAAAACTACTACATACATGTGTGTACGTTCACGATCACTATTCTGGTAACCAAACCCCTGATTTAAGGCGTGTGTGATAATGTGTCAGACGATTACAGCAGAGAGAAAGAGAGACAATGGGCAAGTCTGTAGGTGGAGGTGTGATGCAGACGTCAGGATCTGAGACAAACCTACAACCCCCGCAATACTATTACGTGCAGTGACCAGCCGGATTAAAAATTATTAATTCCATGCAGTGACCAGCAAGATAGCTTTGTGTGTGTGCGTTTGTTTGTTTCTATTCACCTTTTTTAACGCAAAAATGGGCGCGGCCATTTGTAAATTCTATGGGTATAGCTTCCGGTCGCATCTGCGTCCAGCTATTTTTAGCTGCGCAAAACAGTTGGATTTGCTGGATGATATTGTAAATTGGTGTGTCCTATCATGTTATTTTAACTTAATTATGAACACATGGTTGTCTATTGTTGTCTAATACAAACAGTTTTGCCGTTTACTACATATTGTTATTTTCCTCCTTATATAGCGCCTAACGAACCGGAAGCCTCACATATGGCTTACTTGCGCGCTCAGGAAAAGTTCATTAACGTGCGTATAAATACTACTCCAAATAAAAACGAAAACTCCTGGTATTGATCATCAAAAATGGACTTTGGCGTCTACATGCTACACCATGGGTAGAAAGGGTCCAAAAGAGTGTTTTCGCAGTGATGCCATAGAAGAACCGTTTCTGGTTCTCAGAAGAACCTTTAGTTAACCGTTATAAAGAATGCTTTCTGCATTTGAAAGGTTCTGTGGATGTTGAAGGTTCTAAATAGAACCGCTGATGCTAAAAAAGAATGTTTATTTATCTATCTATAGCCTACACATGAATCCTATTACAGAGAGGAGGCGGATCAACTGGTACAGTGGTGTAGAGAAAACAACCTCCGCAAACCAAAAGACCAAAGAGATGGTGGTGGATTTCAGGAAGGATAAGCAAACTCCTCTCCCTCTTTACATTGATGGAGCTGCTGTGGAAGTGGTTCCCAGCTTTAAGTGTCTGGGTGTCCACATAGCTAAGGATCTAATTTGGAGCGTTAACATCTCGGGCCCATCAGTGTCTCTACTTCCTCAGGAAGCTAAAACGAGCTGAGCTTGGGAGCCAGGTTCTGAAGAGCTTCTATCGAGGAGAGGTAGAAAGCATCATCAGCTCCTACATCACTGTGTGGCATGGCAACAGCACCGCAGCTGAGAGGAAAACCCTGCAGCATCTTCCTCAGAGCTCTCCGCATCATCAATGATTTCACTCAACCTGCACACGGTCTATTTCAGTCTCTTCCCTCAGGTAGAAGACTGAGCCTTCAGTGTAAGACCACCAGGCTCAAAAACAGCTTCTTTCCTGAGGCAATTAGACTGTTGAACTCTAGTTGTGCTATGTAGGTCCTCTTGAATATGAAATACACCTGTATAGCTTACGTTTTAAATTTTTGATATATTATTCTGTTATTTATGTGGCTTTAATTTGGACTTGGGTCCTAATTTCGTACCATAACATGGAAGTGTGCTGGAATGATAATAAAGAATCTTTTGAATCATGCATATACATGAAAACAGCGTATAATATGCAGACCAACTAATTGCATATCACATGCATGCGAATTTGCGTATTATATGCAGGCCAAACATGTGCATGCCATACATACGCCAAAGTAAATGTTAGCGTGTCAATATAGTTTACACTGTTCAGTGTGAGTTGCAAGATAAAATTATTTACAGCCAATCTCTTGTGTCGTCGTTTTAACCTTAGGTTTAAATAGCCACACAATACCTATTTTATTTAATGACCAGCACAATAGAGTGCAAACAGTTGTTTGTGTGTGTTTTGTTTTGCTTATTTTGTTCAGTAAAACCTCAGGATCAAATGCACAATGTGAAAAAAAACCCACAGTAAAAAAATATCTGTGCAAGGTAAACATTTTTTGTGCTTTTGTTTACTTTATTTATTTGGTTTCTTCTTTTGTTTTGTAAAACCGCAGGTTCTACAGTACAGTGACCGAGATAAACTCACTAATCATCTCGGTATGGACCATTTTCACAAGGCTGTGATGAACGGCATTGAACAAGCATCGCAATTCTCAAAAGTTTTTATACTTAGATTTTTTTAAATGCATGTTTATTTAAAACACTATACTTTGCATAAAGATCAAATGCAGCATATATGAGAGGGAAAAGAAGAAATAATACTGTGCAAATGTTGAAAACAGTGGTGCTGCAAGTTTAATTAATTAATTTTAAATATGAATCATTTGTAACATGACAAATGTCTTTTAATCCTGAATAAAAGTATTCATTTCTTTGAACCTAAAGCTTTTGACCGGTCGAGTGTCCTATAAAACAACAGATAACTTTATACAACTTCAAACTAACCTTTAGTCTGTGAACTTTAATCTTTCATTAATGGTTTTGTCAATTCAAAGTGTCTTATTTTATTTAAATGTGTTGTAATCGTTGTATTGCTGCCATTAGTTAATTGGAACACAGAGTGAAATATTTGAATAAAAATCTTCTCCATGCAGTTATATTAGCTGTTTTGTAACAGGAGGGTGATTACAGTAGCCTGTACAGTAAGTCCTGAACTTCAGTGTTACACGTGAGTCACTTTGAGAAAGAAAGTCACATATTTTATTGAGATTTCCCGAGGCCAGGGCAGGTGGATTCTCATACAGTCGAAGACAGAATCACTTGCCCTTCCCTATGAGAAAGCGTTTTCAACTTAGTACCACCTTAAACGTGGCGCCTGACAGCTCTTGTTCTTTCTTTAAATCTGAATAGACCAAAATGCCCTGCCAAACGTGCTCTAAACCAATTAAGCTAATATAAACCACTGTCATATATAACACGCTGTTCGAAAAGCATGAACTATTATTTAAGTTGTGCTGATAGCCTTGCAGTGCGCCAACATTGAGCTCGCAGACCTTTCCTGATCCCACCCATCTCTCCACCGCTTCACTTCCTGTCAGTTCTGATCTAACGTATCTAATAAAGGCAAAAACTATTATTCATGATTTATCAAATTGACCAGGAATATGGTGTGGAAACTGCTAGTACACTGGATAAACAATTACATATAAATGGCAAATAACAAACTTAATTTAAGTAAAACATTTTAATTTAAACGTTAAATAGAATTTCCTTGTAATATGTAATATGTACAGCTTTGAAAATGTCAATATCATTTATCTTAAAATGTCTTTCCTTGTGCAATTATGATTAACATGTACACATTAAATGTCTGATTAAACATTTTTGGTTATTCTGTAGTGATTAATCATTAGTTTTCACTAAATGCTTTGAGAAGAGATTATATGGCAGAGTCTATCAAAACATTAAACTACTAGGCCAGAGATCCAGACCACGATAACCACTTTACGATCTTCAGTGATATGAACCATGTGATTAACAAGGTGCAGTAAAACTACATTAAACAGACAGGCTCGGCAACCTTTATTCTGAATAATTAAAAGCGAGTCTAGAATTAAGCTGGAGTTTTTAACAATTCTGAAAAACAGTAGTACTCATTTGCAAATGCTAGCAATTCTAGTTCAAGTCCGAAACACACAAAAACACTGAGTGGACAAACGAAACGTTTTTTTATGCACAGAGGTGTATTAGTTAACAACAATTATCAACTCACACCTAGCTTGGGGCAGATTTAAGCAGTGATTAATTCTCAGTAACTGTATTTTTACAGCATGTTCTGAGTGTGTTTGTGTATTTACAAGAGCTTAAACCAGTTTGTGAGCTGTTTCCATGGGTTCACTGGGTGCGGCTCTGTTAAAACGCAAATAAAACACAACAAATACAACGAAAGGCCCTTGCAAAACTCATTACATACACAACACAAAACCATCACTTATCTATAAATATGTTTTAATATTTAATAAATTGCATAAGGGTAAATAAGCCAAATCCCCCTCCTTGACGTGTCAGTGAATACCACGGGAAATTATTATTGTGTTAATCACAGTGATGAAATCTGATGATCTCTTTTGGTAAGGACTCAATATTATTGGCATGAGTCATATTTCCTCACTGTCACATACAGTGCAGTATTTTGGCAGAGTGCAGCGTAGCAGTTATGGTCGGTGACACTCAAAGTGGAACAGGGAGTATAGACGACGATTGTGACATCAAGTGCACTTGATTCTGAGAAAAGATGACACACAGGGAGAGGTTTCCAGAGTGAGTGTGTGTGTGTGCGACTTTACACATCTGTCAGAGAAGCCTCCGCAGCTCAAACAAGAAACAGAAAAGTGAACAGTTAAAGTTAAATGTGCTGAATAAAGCTTAAAACAAAGCTTTATTAATCCTGATTTTGTCTGTTTAGGTTGGCCGCATGACTTTCACTCTAGGATAACGCTTTATTATTATCCAGGGATGATTGTTTAATAGCAATTACATAATGTTTGCTTTTGTTCGTGGAACAATGGCGTTATGACAGATGCTAATTTGATCTAACAAGCTGTTTCATGTTTTCAATGATGGGTGCATATGATATTATTAGATGTAGTGTCCAGTTGGATAGGAATTCCTTCAGTCACAATCAGAAAAACCCTCGTGTCATTCCAAACCTGGAAGAACTTTGTTTATCTTCAGAACACAAATTAAGGTATTTTTAATCTGTCTCTCCATAGACAGCAACACAACTGTAATGATCGGTAAAACAGTCCATTTAACATCATGTGTTGCAATAATCTCCAAAATGATGGAAGACGTAACTCAGGGGAGAAGAATGATTTAAATGATATAAAAAAAATATTCTCCTAGTGTCGCTAAAGTGAAGTTAATTGACTGTTTTTACTACGTTTCTGGATCTGGGATCATTTCAGTTGTATTGTTGTCTATGGAGGGACAGATATCATCAAAAACGTCTTAATTTGTGTAGGGTGAGTAATTAATGACAGAATTTTCATTTTTGGGTGAACTAACCCTTTAATGTTATTTGTCAAATGTTGAACTGAAAGGACAGAAACCTTGCTGAAATACGTCTAGTAGTTCAGAATTTGTTTTGCTGTATAATATCGCCCTCTAGAGGCTTTTTCTGACTAGTTTTCAATTTAGGAAATACATGATTTATTTATTTTTTGTTATTGTCAAAGCACCAACACAAAAATAAACACAAAATGTAACAGGCCTAAATACATCGTGGAAGGAATATAATATAATATAATATATTAGAGCCAGAGTTTTTCCACTAATAATAATATAGGCCTACTAGAATATTTTCTCTGTAATAGTAATACATACTTTACATACTTAAATACCGCGTACTTATAGGCCTAGAAAGAGAGGGAGAGAGAGATCTATCCAATCTCTCTCTCTTTCTCTCTCCTCTATACACACACACACCAAATAAAAGTTTAAACAATATTAAATAGGGTGACCATAAGTGCCCTTTTCCCAGGACGCATCCTGGCCAGGATTTCTACATTGCTTTGATTCTAAGTACCTCCAGAGCTTCTTTATAACATA
>JAUCMS010000055.1:15024520-15035886 GCA_032357445.1 Enteromius radiatus
AAACCTAGATATTTTAGGCAATATAGAAATCCTGGCCAGGACACGTCCTGGGAAAATGGCATGTATGGTCACCCTACAATATTAGGCACAAACCTTTAGCGATTCACAGTTTCTTTAAGTAACACGAAATTATACATTTTACTTCTGAACTAATTGTGTGACTTTTTAGCATGTCTTTGTGCACTTTTATGCTAATTTTAAAGTTCTAATCTTTTTAAATTGACCTTCCTTTTTAGCCTTGTATTCAAACCCTCCCGGAAATAGACCATGTGACTCAAGCTGAGCCAATGAGATGACAGAGGTCCTCAGGTCAGGTGAACACAAACACTCGTGTCATATGACAGCTGTTTTCACAGTCTCAGCGCTTTTAATGTCATGTCATTGTGTGTCAGGTGTGAAACTTGGCTGAAGTGTTCGGTATGATGTCCCGCTCCGGCTCTCTCTCTTTGTGTTTACTAGCGGCGGTGGTCGCTGTGTCGCTGGGGCGGGTGGATGGGGTCTGGCCGCTGCCGCAGCAGCTCCATCAGTCCGCGGACAGATACGGTCTCAGCCCGCAGCTCTTCTCCTTCACCTACGGGAGGGACTCGGCGGCGCAGACCGGGTGCTCCGTCCTGGATGCTGCTTTCAAAAGATACTTCTCCATCTTATTCCCTGACTTCACGACAGGACCAGGTCGGTTGATGACTGAGAATGAATCAAACAGATGCACTTCCGTGTAGGATGGCTGTGTAACAAGTAAACAAATACGGTAACATAACATAAAACTTGTTCAAAACTCATTATTTAAAAATATGAAATGATAAAATATTAATAAAATATTTTATAAAATATTAATGTTAAAACCAGTCAGTGTCATAGGTGAACCTGAACCACAAAACAAGTCATAAAAATTATGTAATAAAATGTATTTTAATATATTTTAATCCATAATGTTTTATGAATTTTTTCCATTTTTTTAAGGCTTTTATTTAATTATTTATAAAAAATAAAATGCTAAAATATTAATAAAACATTTTATTCAGTGTTAAATGTTAAAAACATCACTCCAGTCAGTTAGGAAAAAAAAGTTGTCCTTTAAAGTTGTTCAAATGAAGTACTTAGCAATGTATATTACTAATCAAAAATTTAATTTTAATATATTTAAGGTAGGAAATTACAAAATATCTTCATGGAACGTGATCTTTACTTAATATGTTAACAATATTTGTCATAAAAGAACAATCAATAATTTTGACCCATGCAATGTATTGTTGGCTATTGCTACAAATATACACATACTTTAGCTAAAGAATGCAAATGTTTAGCAAATGAAGTTTCTCATAGTACTTTTGGTAGAAAAACAGTCTATCAAACTGCTAGACAGGTTTAGCTTCAAATTAAATAATGACAAAATCTGTATATTTATATGTTATATATAACGTTCAACAGAACATGTGCTTCAGACTCAACCCTTTGTCGTATCGACGATTGTCAAAACCAGAGGATGTGACGGCTACCCTGACGAAGATTCAGATGAGAGCTGTGAGTATCTTAGGACGTAACCCTGCTGACCTTTGACCTTTAATTCCTCCGGTCATGTTAGAGAAAGTCCTCTAAATTAAAAGGTGTAATTACACAGTCCACTTCCAGCAGGGGGAGTCATTCCTCTTCTGCAGTGGCCTTTGAATCCAGTCAGTTAAATGCAGTATTTCAGATATCTAATATGCTGAGGCTCTGATGTTTTGTTGTTGCAGATGCTCTGAGTGTGTCAGAGGGCCAGGCTGTGCTGACATCAGTGTCTGTATGGGGCGCTTTGAGAGGTGTGACCCCGTGCTTATTCTGTCTTTTACGCTTTGCTTGAATTAAAAGCACTAATCGTTGTGTCTTTTTCAACTTCTTGAACCTGAAAATCAGGTCTGGAGTCCTTCAGTCAGCTTGTGTACCAGGATGATTATGGCGCTGTGAGTAGTGTGTGACAGTGTTTTGTCGTGTGCTTGTGATAGATGGCTGTAGTGCAGCGGTATATGTTCATATACCAATTAATTAATTAAGTCTTTCCATGCAGTATTTTATCAACAAGACAGAGATCATAGACTTCCCACGTTTTGCATTCAGAGGACTTTTACTGGACACTTCAAGACATTATTTACCCCTCCATGCTATTTTGAATACTCTGGTATGTTTTACTGTTTATTAAAAATTATATATACATGTACATATACATGCATATGTGTGAGTGTGTGTATACATAAATAAAAAATATATGCACACAAACACACACACACACACAGTAAATATGTGTGTGTGTGTATATATATATATATATATACATATAAATGGGTTAGTAATATTATTGTACACATTTTTGAAAGAAGTCTCTTATGCTCACCAAGGCTGTATTTAAAAATACAGACAAAAACATAAAATATTATTACAATTTAACTTAACAGTTTTCTATTTGAACATATTTTAAAATCTCATTTATTGCTGTGATGTAAAGCTAATATTTTTTCTAAAAACCATGATGCTTTACTTCTAGGATTCTTAATAGAAAAGATAGATTTAGGAGAAAAGAAAAGCATTCGTAATATATTATATTATAAATATTAGAAATGTCCTTACTGTCACTTTTGATCACTTTAATGCATCATTGCTGAATTAAAGTATTAATGTCTTTAAAAAATGTATTAAAAAATAATATTAAACCATTTAAATAAAATAAATATATAAATAAAATTATTATTTAAATAAAATTATATATATATATATATATATATATATATATATATATGTGTGTGTGTTTTTATTATTATTATTTATTTTTTTATATTTTTATTTGTTTTTGTACATAGGATGCTATGGCCTACAGTAAACTGAACGTCTTTCACTGGCACATTGTGGATGATCCTTCCTTCCCATATCAGAGCCGCACCTTTCCTGACCTCAGTAATAAGGTAGAGATGCTGTAAAATCACCTCAAAAATGGCTAAATTTCTCACACTCCTCATTTTTAATGCAACCATTTGACTTCTTTTGTTCTGAATTACTAATGTTATATGCGTATGTTGTTTATATTAATTGTAGTTCAATCAAAGATGCTGTATATAAACTACACACCGCTCACTCTCAAGGCATCTAGTGTTTTTTTATTATTGTTTTATTTATATACTGTGATAGTGTTATTTTAATTTTTTTAAATAAGCCTTTGTCTTTATATTTTCATTTAACGTTTAGTATTTTTATGTGCTTTGTCATATTATTATGCATTTAAATATTTATATTTAGCTTTGAATTTGTATGTATGTTTTAGGTTTATTCATTTTAGTTCTACAACTTTTAGATGATTTCAGTCAGCTGAAATGTCATTTAAGTGTTTTGCTTTGTTTTGAAGTTTGAGTTTTCATCTGATATATGTGTGTTTTATTTGACCTTCATTTCAGGTCATGATAACACTGTTTAACAGTTTTAATAATAACATCACTGCTGTGTGTTCTTCTTCTAGGGAGCGTTTCATCCGTTCACTCACATCTACACACAGTCAGATGTGATGAGGGTGATTGAGCACGCCCGAATGAGAGGCATTAGAGTCGTTCCTGAGTTTGACTCTCCTGGACACACTCAGTCCTGGGGGAAAGGTACACACACACAAACACACAATCAGGTCAGCTATCCTTTTAAGGACTGTCCACAGGCGTAATGGTTGTTATACTGTACAAACCGTATTTTCTATCGTCCTACACCTAAACCTACCCCCTTCAGGAAACTACAGGCATCCATGAAAGCAGATATTATAAATAATAAAGTTACAAAATAATGAGCTTTAAGTCTTGTTCTCAGGAAAGCCAGGCCTCTTGACTCCTTGTTACAAGGGCAGTGTGCCGTCTGGTTCATTCGGACCTGTTGATCCAACCGTAGACACTACTTACAAGTTCATGGAAAGCCTCTTGAGAGAGGTGAAGTTTGTCTTTCCTGACTCTTATGTTCATTTAGGAGGGGATGAGGTCAGTTTTGCCTGCTGGTAAGAATTTCTGACACTTGATATTGTTTTGAGCGCCTTTTTTGTTTGAGCTTGACTGTATCGGCAAGAACGGTGGTGTTTTAATTTCGAAGACTTCAGCTATGTTACTGTCTCTTAACAGGCAGTCGAATCCCAATGTGCGGAAGTTTATGGAAAAGATGGGCTTTGGGAAGGACTTTACTAAGCTGGAATCGTTCTATATGGAGAGGTGAGCTGAAATGTCAGAGTGTTTAAAAAATGTGTGGAAAAAAAAAGTTTGGGGTGTGTAAGAATTTTTTTTTTTTTACCTTTTGAAAAAAGTCACCAAGGCTGCTTTTATTTGATTAAAAATGCAATAAAAACAGCGATATTGTGAAATATTGTTACATTTTAAAATATGTTTTCTATGTGAATATATATTAAAATGTCATTTATTTCTGTGATGTCAAAACTGAATTTTCAGCATCATTACTCACGTCTTTAGTGTCGTATTCAGAAATTAAAAATATGGTATTTATAAAAAAAAAAGTTATATTTTTCATAAATTTTTAAATTAAGTTACTGCCGCTTTTGCCGCATCCTTGCTGAATTTCTTTAAAAATGAATTTGATATAATTTATAAATATATGTATATTTATATGTGTGTGTATTAGTACTGTCAAACCCATCCAATGTAAATGTTTTTGTTTACATAATATGTTTGTGTACTATGTATTATGTATATAAAAAATCCACACACTTGCATGTATATATTTATGAAAAATATGTTTATATATTAAATATATTTTTATAAAATATAAATTATTTGAATACAAAACAAACAAACAAAAAAAATATATATATACACATGTAAATATTTTCAAAATATATACAGTATGTATTTTTACATTGAAAGCACTTTATATATACATATATATATATAAATTATATATTTAATCCCAGAGTCTGAAATTAATAGATCGAAAATATTTTTAAGACAGGTGTGAAACCATTAAAAAATACTGATGACCATGTGTTGATTAAATTCTGTTTTTGATATTTTAAGAATGTCTTCTGATAATGTTTACAGTTTTTCTGCATCAACATTAGAATTGGCACATTCATGAACAGTGTTTATGTCTCTCTTTATGTTCTTCAGTATAATGAACATGACTGCTGCTCTCAACAAAACCTCCATTGTCTGGCAGGACGTGTT
Source organism: Enteromius radiatus (assembly GCA_032357445.1). Taxonomy (NCBI): domain Eukaryota; kingdom Metazoa; phylum Chordata; class Actinopteri; order Cypriniformes; family Cyprinidae; genus Enteromius; species Enteromius radiatus. The sequence goes on from JAUCMS010000055.1 coordinate 15,029,692, forward strand.
TGACTACCACGAGCGAGTGAGTAGAAACAGTCTGCTCTACCGTACAGCATTCAAACATCAGAAAGAGAGGTGTGTGTGATTGAGACAGGAATGAGACGCTTCTCTTCTAGCCCAGATCTAAGTACGTGGTGGAGGTTTGGAAGCAGGGCTGTTACCTGTGCAAGATGCGCCGGGTGACTAAGGCAGGGTTAAAGGTCATCCTGGCGGCCCCTTTCTACCTCGACCTGCCGATACCTACTCACAGCTGGGCCCGTTACTACAACGTGCGGCCCTTAGCCTTCAGGGGTCAGATACTAGAGACTGCAGTGCTGTGTGTCTGTGTAGTGCTGAAGTGTGCGTTATTGTAGTGTTTTGATTTAGCATTATTATTATTATTATCCTGCAAAATATCCTTCCTAGCAACTTTAAAATATTTATTATTATTATTATTATTATAGTTATTATTATTATCAGAGTGCATTTTGCGATTGCCACCAAAAATTAAGAGTTTTAGTTTTATAACAACACTAGACTTTGTATTTTGGTGTTCAATCAGCTAAGTAATAATAATAATAGTTAATTTATATGAAAACCATAACAAAATGTTATTTAAAGTAAAAAAAAAAATTATTTCAGGTAGTTACCATGGCAACATTTCTCACTTGGTTTATCTTTATGTACTAAAATGACTAAAACTAAAAAGCTAATTACAAAACTACCTCTGATAAAAAAAAAAAGTGCAACAAAGTAACTAATACAATGTAGGAGGTGTTTTTTTTTTAACCGCATTAAATCCTGTGATCACCATCATTGCACCTTGTAACTAGAAGGTGTCAATAAAGAGTCAACTCTGTCACACAAGTAGGTTTTATCAGAAGATATATGAAGCAAAAGTAATCAATATAAGTTATTTAAAGGTCAGAACTGTGGCTTAGTGGTGAATCCATTGAGCTCTGGTGCTCTTCTGGAATTTTTGAGTTTGAGTCTAGCTTGCAACATTTTTAGAATCTCGTCTCCTCCTCTTCCTCCCATCATTTTCTCATCCCCCCTTCACAGTAGACCCAGTAAAAGCCTCAAAACGTTGCATGCATGTGTATAAATAAAGCAGATCTGCTTGGTAAATCTCTGGAGGTGATTGAGGCGTGGAAAGTGCTCAGTGTCTGCTGCTGTCTCAGATTCCACAGGACACGGTTCTGGAGATCTGGAAGGGTACAAAGTACCAGGCTGAGCTGAGCAGGATGACCCAGGCTGGGCACAGGGTCTTGCTCTCTGCCCCCTGGTACATCAACCACATCAGCTACGGCCAGGACTGGCGCGCCTCCTACGCTGTGCAGCCCCAGAACTTCTCCGGTGTGTGGAGCAGCATGTTATAGCTCTCCAGTGCTTGCTCTTATTGTTTAATAATTAAAAAATTCTATATTAAATATTAGGGATGCACCGAATATTTGGCAACCGAAATCATGACCGAAGTTATTTAGCTGTTCCGCTGACGTGATCAAATAGATGCGTGCGCTAATGCAGTAAACAAGCAGTCATATGATGTTTCTAAAAAGAACATTACCTTGTGTATTTGGTGTAATGCACTGTTTATGTGGTTAAATGTACATTTTCCACATACTGTACATAATTGTTTCTCTTCTAAGCCCCGCCTCCTGAAAACAACTTCAACTTCAGTTTTGCAATGCTATGAGAATTTGCGTAAATAAAAAAAAAAAAATTACTCAACCGTTCTTCTCCTCTGAGTTAGAATTTTCCCTTTTAAAAACGTTTTAGTTTTATAACAACACTAGACTTTGTATTTTGGTATTCAATCAGCTAAGTAATAATAATAATAATAGTTAATTTATATGAAAACCATAAATTATTTAAAGTAAAAAAAAAAAAAACCTCAAATTTATTTCAGGTAGTTACCATGGCAACATTTCTTAATTGGTTTATCTTTATGTACTAAAATTACTAAAACTAAAAAGCTAATTACAAAATACATTTTTTATTTAATTTAATTAATCAAATTCTTTAACCATTGAAAGAAACTAATGCTATGAGAATTTGCGTAAATAAAAAAAACCGTTCTTCTCCTCTGAGTTAGAATTCAGTTCAGTTCAAATTTTTTTTATTGGTGTTTTGTAATTGATTTTTTTCTTTGAAAAGCAATTTTCATTTCGGTGCATCTCTATAAGATATCAGTCCCTAAAAAGCAAACAGGTGATAAATGAGAGCTTTCAAGTATTTTAGGTAATGATTAATTTCTCACAGAATGAACCGCTGCTTGTTGTTTGCTGTGTTCTGGTTTGCAGTGCCGGTGTGTTTTCAGCACATGTCTGTTGTGCTTGTTTAAATATCTGCTTTTCTTATATGATCTAGGCACAGATGAGCAAAAGAAGCTGGTGATTGGTGGAGAGGTGGCCATGTGGGGTGAATATGTGGACGCCACCAATCTGACCCCACGGCTGTGGTATGACTAGACGAGCTCAGATCAGAAGGAAATATTGCTGTGTTGTAGATCTTCATGATTGTGTGTGTGTGTTTGTGAAGGCCGAGAGCCTGTGCTGCGGCGGAGAGGCTGTGGAGTAATGAAGAACAAACCCTGAACGCAGACCTGGCCTTCCCACGTCTGAACCAGTTTCGCTGTCAACTTGTGAGGTATTAGAAATATGATTATCATCAATTTTTATCAACCTCTGGTCTGTTTTGAGCAAAGGGCACCCACAAAATGAATGAAAACTGGAAATACCTACTTATATATATATATATATATATAACATTGAAAGATGACTTGTCTGTGTGTGTTGCTGCAGGCGAGGGATTCGAGCGGAGCCTCTGTTTGTGGGTCACTGCAGACACGAGTACAACGGCCTCTAAAACTGAAGAGCGATCTGTTTGTGCACTGAAGATTGCCTTGGAATTTGCACAATATTCATGTTATTTTAAAAAATAAATAAATAAATTGTTTACTGACTTATACCAAAAAAGCTGTGAAATGTATTAATAAAGATCTATTCAAAAAATAAATGTAGTTGTGCATTAAGTTTTTAAATAATAAAAATAATGTAAGTTAATATTGTTATTAATATATAATAATTATTATTATTTAAAGAGACATAACATATTACTGTTTATAAAACCATTAGGCTATTATGGTAGTGGCAGATATAAAAGTCATCATTTCAGTAACAATGGTGAGGTTTGGTCCTGATTTCCCACGTTTGTAGAGGATGTTGTAAAGTAGCTACACGTTTAATGAAATGTTCAGCCTGTGCGACACAATCCCGTGTCAGAGCCGCGCGGGAGCAGATCCTATTAACCCTGATAGGGTTTATACACTTCATAAAGTAGGACAGCGTCCAAATCTACGCCCCACTGCTGCTAGAGGAAATCAGTCCGTCTTTTAGGATTATTTAAAGAGCATTTAAAATATTATGTTTATATATTTAACTGTAGTTCAGTTTTAGTAATATTGTTATTGTCTTTTTAATAATTACATGTAATATTGCATGATTTTGTTTACATAATATATGAGTGTGTACTGTGTATATGTATTATGTATATATAAATTAAAAATATATATATAAATTAAAATTAAAATATTTAAAATAAAATGTTATTTTAAAATGTAATTAGAAATTATGGTTATATAAAGGAATTATTGTAAATTAAAATAAAATGTAAAAATATATAAAAATTTAAATGTAAAATGCAATTAGAAATTCTTGTATATTTTCTGTTTGTATTGTGTATAAAGACAGCATCCACAGGTGTTATTTATTTCAGCAGCAGGGATTACTGAGGGTTGATTTTTTGTTTTCTCAGTTAATAGCAGCTTGATGTTTTTTGATGATTCAGCAGTAAGAAGCACGTAATAAGCTCTCGATCCCTTGCTCAGCACTAACATGGTCTTTTAACGTAAGTCCCCCTAATGTTTAAGTTACTTGCCAAAATGAGCTTATATGCCTTTGATATTTACTTAGACAATTGATTTTCTCATTGACGGGATTACGCTGCTGCTGGCAGATGGCAGGGATTGGCTAATCCCAGAATGCCATTCTGTCCCCCGAACCCACACCAGACTGACCCCTGCTTGACCTTTACTTCATCACAGGGCCTGTGTAACCTGCAGTGACCACGGCCCCAGGACACTATCACACAGTTTTTACATTTATTTATCAATTGTCCTAAAAAAGGTTTCGGTTTCTTTTTGGTTTTGTTTGACCTGACATCAGATGCTGTTTACTGTTACAAATGTCTCATGTCTTGAGTATCTTGCACATATTAAAGTGACGCTAAAATATCAATCTATTGTTATTCAGCTATAATTTATATTTTCTTCTCTTTTAGTTTTAGTCATTTTAATACTGCAACTTTTTTCAGGTAATTACTTAGACAACATTTCCCATTTCCATCTTTTTCATTAGATATTTTTTCCATAATATTTTATATAATAATATATAATAGTTGATATATTACAGCTTTATATAAGTTAGTGAAAACACTACCAATTTGAGATTATTTTCATTTTCATTTTTGTCTGATTACAAATTTAAGGTTCTTTCATTTAAAAACAACAAACTTATTCCTGCTCATTAAAAACAACAAATTAATGAATGAATGGATAGATAAATAAATGCAATATTTATAATGAATGTATTACATTTTATTTATTTATTATTATTATTATTATTATTATTATTTTACATATGAAAGGTTATTTCAAGGTTACATATTCCTGCTCATTAATTTTTTTTTAATAAATAAACAAATATATTTATAATTAATGTATTACCTTTTATTTATAATTATTTTATTATTATTATTTTGTTTAAAAAGTTATTCCTGCTCATTACAAACAAAAATAAACATAATATTTATACAGTAATTAATGTATTACATTTTATGTAATTATTTATTATTATTATTTTACATATGTAAGGTTCTTTCATTTGTTCGTTTGTTTGTTTTATTTGACCTAGTTCTTTCTTTCATTAAAAAAATGTTTTCTTCTCACATGCATGTTAAAATAATAAAACATCAGCACAAAAGCCGCCTGTGAAATCAACAGCTCCCAGGCCGAGAGGTTTCCCGCCAAATCGCCCTGACTTGGCAAGCGCGGTTAATAAATATACGGAAATCTAGTTAATAATCGTATTAGTTAATTAGTGGTAGAACGAGGCGTGTTGTTTCGTGTGTTTTCCTAACAGCAGAACATGAGCGCGCAGCATATGTTTAATCCCAAACACAAAGATTAATCTCGATGAGTCACAGATTTATGAAGCGCTGGCTTCCTTCCACCGCGCCAGGCTTTAGAGCCTCTTCTGAACATGATAAATGGCCCTAATTAGATCTCGGAGCTTATTAGTTATTCATTTCATGATTAGGGCCTATTATTGGCAACTGTATGCCATAAACTGTGCTGTTAGAAGGACAGCTGCATCGCTTCACTCTCTAACTGAACTGAAGTCCTGCAGAAATACAGTCTTGTGTTTGATGAGCTGAGTTTGTTTTGTTGGAGACTCACATCCGTATCGTCGAGTGATAATCCCGTCTCTGTCTAATTCGCTTTGCTCAGTGATCTGTGTGGTGTTTCTCAGAGCAACGTCTTCAGAAAGCTCCTGGAAACTGAGAGCCGCTTCAGCTTTCAGTCGAGAAATCCAGTTTAACTGATACATGTTTTATTTGTACTTACATGTTTTTGTTTGCTCTTACTTTCATTATTTTAACAGAATTTAAGTACATCTCTGACATTTGTATTACTGTAATGCTGAAACTTAATGATTTTTAAAAGCAAAATGTTTTTATAGTATAAAATAATGTTTTTTTTATTTTAATATACTTTAGATTGAATTTATTCCTGTGATTAAAGCTGAATTTTCAGCATTATTACTCCATTCTTAAGTGTCACATGATCCTTCAGAAATCATTCTAATTTTCTTATTTATTCAGCAATAGAACAGAATAAATCAGTATAGAATGATTTCTGAAGGATCATGTGACAGTGAGGACTGGAGCAATCACAGGTGCCATCATCATTAAAGGTGCCCCAGAATGCATTGAGAGAATATTTTAAATTGTTGTCTGATATGTACATAGAAGGTATGGAGCTTAGGTAAGGGGGAAAAATGGCCAGAAACCCTAGAATTTGACCCTAGATTGAAACAGTCTGTTTTTGCCTTATTTGGAAGGTTCATGAATAGTAATGAGGAGGTCTGCTCTGATTGGCTG
>JAUCMS010000055.1:15129546-15141512 GCA_032357445.1 Enteromius radiatus
TTTAGGCTTCAAAAACGCTCTTCAGAAACCTACGAGTGACGTCACGGACACTACGTCCATTTTTTTTACAGTCTATGTTTGCAGCGCTTACTTACCGGCAATCTGCCAAAATAAAAGCTTTCTGGTTTAAAGGTGCTGTGACACCAAGTGGTTGAACTAGGTATTGCAGTTCAAATTTTAAATATTGGAGACGTTTTTTTTCACCCGGCCCCTCCTACTCAGATTTGACGCACACGCAGGTTGCCAGATTGAAGACAGCAACTAGAATGAGCGCAATGCTGATGGAATGCACTGTGTTTAGCACCAGCTGGCAACCCAAAGTTCTGAAACAAGATTTTTTAAAATAACCAAATTAAATAAAGCACAATTATACTATTTAAAAAATATATATTTTTCTAAAACATTTACATGTATATATTTATATTCATATAATTCATTTTATATATAACTATTTTTCAAATATAAACATAACATGTTTTTTAAATATATACAAGCATGGTATTTTTGTTATATTTTGTACATAATATATATATACATTCTTGAGTACATTTTCTTTGTTTACATAATATACATCATCATTATTAATAATTATATGATATACTAATAATAATATAAACATGTATATTTGTCAGTTTGTATTATATTTAAAATACTTTCAAAAATATAACACAATACCGTTCAAAAGTTTTCAAAAAATGACTGCTCATCAAGGCTTTATTTGTTTGATCAAAAATGCATTAAAATAGTAATATCGTGAATTTTTTATTGTAATTTAAAATATTCTGTTTGGATACATTTTAAAATGTAGTTTGTTCCTGGGATGCAGCAATTAATCCAACATTCAGAAATCATTGTAATTTGATGATCAATAAACAATTCTGATTATTAGTTTTTATAGAAATATTTAATAGTTCACACTATGTGCAGCGTCAGGACCTAACCAAATCTCTAGGTGCTCTCATGAGAACCAGAGAACCAAAAGTATGTGCACCCCTGAATATATGTATCCTATATGTTTTTCATCACCACGCAGATAAGGTTATTGTAAAAATGCACGGGAGGAAACGTCACTTCTTGAACACAACTATGTCTGGCTAGCTTAGTTTTTAAACATTTATATATTCAAGATATAAATTATATAAATTCCTCACTTTTATTCCTTTGTATAAAACTCTGCTAAATGAACAAATGTAAATACAAATGTAAATGTACAGCACCATATTTGATCGGCATTGGGAAATCAGTTGTGGCTGGACAAAAGTTTGGGATTTCACAAGCTTATCAAACCAGTATTTAACAGGAAACCACATAAAGCAGAGCTCAAGCTGAACAAACGCTCAGCGCTGTGCTGGAAGAGTCACTGAGGGTGAGTCAACAGAGGGTTATAGAGGGGTAACTGGATCTTAGAGGAACACGGGGGGCTTCCTGCTCCATCAGGACTCTTCAAACAAACGGAGGGGTGTGGGGGTGGAACAGATCTCTTGTCTGCACACCGCTTCATCAGCCCAAAAACCTTGAGTCCAAAACCTGGTCTGCTTAAGACCAAATGGCTTAGTTTGTGCAAAAAAAAGCAAAAAAATTACTATAAAAGTACTTTACATGTGGCTTTGTGTGAAATGTTACTCACTGTTGATGGTGGGTCATATTTGCATGCAGTATTCTTGAGAATGAGCTGTTAATTGGCCTGAGATTGTAGTGAAGTTCTAATAAAAGGAGATCCGCAGATAGCCGATGCTCAGAATATCATCAGAATCTGCACTTCCCTTGTGTTCAGGACCTCAAAAGCACCAGAAAATCCTTCATCGGATTCAAATAGATTTCTAAAGATATGTTCTTCACAGCCGCTAATACAGTCAGAGCGAGGACAAAGCCTCTTTTCTGAGGAGGAGCGCTGCAGCAGACTTTAACGGCCCCATCAGGGGAAGCCCACGAATACAAAGGTGCATTGTGGGAGTAGAGAGGGTATTGCGAGGCTTCGACAGATCCCCCCACGAGCTCGTCATGGTCCTGCACATCTGGGGCGAATCTTTCTGCTAGATATTCCTACAGAACTGGGTTGTCTACAGATTTTATGGTTTGGGGTTTTGGCAGAAGATTTTCGCAATGTCAGCAAAACAAAAATCGCATTATCTGGGTTTATTTCATGTTCAACAGTGATCACTTAAATTCAAGATTTACTTTCTAAACTTAAATTAGAATAACATTTAATTGGTGTAAATTTTTCAGAATACAAAATAATAGTTTTCGGACTATTGTCATAATGAAGACTAAAAAATTAAATAATAATCAGTGCTGTCAAACAATTAATTGCAATTAATCGCATTTATGTTTACATAATATATGTGTGTGTGTGTGTGTGTGTACTGTGTGTATCAAAGTCAAAGGTATTTAGTGTATATTTACAGCATATATTTTTCTAAATCATTTACATGTATATATTTATATTCATATAATTCATATTATATATAACTATTTTTCAAATATAAACATAACATATTTTTTAAATATATACAAGCATGGTTTTTTAGTTATATTATGTACATAATATATATATATATATATATATTCTTGAGAACATTTTCTTTGTTTAAATAATTTACATCATCATTATTAATAATTATATTATATACTAATAATAATATAAACATATATATATTTCAGTTTGTATTATATTTAAAATACTTTCAAAAATATAACACAATACCGCAAAAGTTTAAAAAAAATTACTGCTCATCAAGGCTTTATTTGTTTGATCAAAAATGCATTAAAATAGTAATATTGTGAATTTTTATTGTAATTTAAAATATTCTGTTTGGATATATTTTAAAATGTAGTTTATTGCTGGGATGCAGCAATTAATCCAGCATTCAGAAATCATTGTAATTTGATGATCAATAAACAATTCTGATTATTATTATTATCATCAGTTGTGTTGCTTATTTTTATTTTTTAGAGTGGGCAGGGGCAGGTTTCATAATATAAAATAATAAGATAATTAATATGAAAACAAGTATCACAGCCAACTTTTTGTTATTTTATTAAAAATAAAATAAATAACACACTAAAATAAATTATTTCCTAATAAATAATATTGTGGTCGCCTTAGAAATACATCACGTTACTAAAGCTCAATGCATTGCTATTGTCACTGTTATCATAATTGACTAGCTCATTTATTGCACTAATATTTTTCTGAAATTTTTCTGAACTCACCGTGACATTTGACTTCAGGGTTTCCCCAAAACAGCTCTCGACACTCTCGACAGGTCCTGCCGCCAAACCCGGGTTTACAAGAGCACTGGCCCATGATCTACAGCACAGAGAATAAAAAACATACATTCATCCATGTGCACTTCACTACGATCCCCAGTCTGACAGGTGTGTGCGCGCAGGTGTCCTGACCTCGTTACAGGACGAGCTGAAGGAGTGGCTGAGGTCGCAGTCGCAGGCCTCGCAGCCGTTCCCGCTGGCCATGTTCCAGGTGTCTGGAGCGCACTGATCGCAGCGCTGGCCCGTCACGTGAGGACGACACTGACACTGACCGCTGCTCAGGTCACAGCTGCAGTTACCCGGAGAGGGACACGTCTCCTCAACGGTGCCCATGTGATTACACACACACTCTGAGAAAGACAGGGATAAGCATTAGAAAGTCAAGTGCATAGTTATACTAGATGCACAAAATATACATTTTAAAATGATTCCTTTTTCTATACTAGTATAAACAAACTTTATCTAGACATCAAAAGTACTATTCTTTTTTAATTGTCCATACTATGTTTTAAATAGATTAATAAATCAGACATTGTAATACTTGTCCTAACTACAGTTTTTTAATGTTTTTTTTTAAATAGTAAAAATACAGCAATATTGTGAAATATTTTTTACTATTAAAAATAACTGTTTTCCATTTAAATATATTTTAGTACATAAATAAAATGTACAAAATAAATATAAAATGTAATTTATTTAAATGCTGATTTTTTTAGCATCATTACTCCAGTCACATGATCCTTCAGAAATCATTCTAATATTTTGATTTAGTGCTCAAAAACATGTATTATTTTATTATTATTGTTGTTATGTTAAAAACAGCTTGTTCTTTGAAGAATAAAAAGTGTGTAAGAACAGCATTTATCTGAAAAAGAAATATTTGGAAAATTATAAATGTCTTTATCGTAACTATTGATCAATTTAAAGCATCCCTGCTAAATAAAAGTATTAATTTCTACAATTTCTTTTTCAAAAATATTTTTCCCAAAATTTAATATTGATGACAATAATAATAAATGTTTCTTATAGACTGGAAGACTGGAGTAAAGATGCTGAAAATTCGGATTTGATCACATGAATAAATTAAATTTAAAAATATATTCACATAAAAAGCAGTTTTTAAATTTAAATAGTAAAAATATTTCTAAATATTACTGCTTTTGCTGTATTTTGAATCAAATAAATCCAGACTTCTTCAAAAACATAAAAAATGTTCAAAACTGTTTACTTTGAACAATTTTATGATCCAAAAATACATAATAGAAATGTATGGATCATATTTTATAAACACATATAAATTATATTTTGTAAACAGTTTTGAAGCACTGAAACATTTCCTGAAGAACGTACTCCTGCAGCTCTGGGTCAGCGCGTTGCCGTAATAGCCGAGCTTGCAGTGGTCGCAGCCCTCGCCCTCGCTGTGGTACAGGCATTTGAGACAAACACCCGTTCGGGCGTCACAGGACTCCGGGTCCGTCATGTCGATGTTGTTGTTGCATTGACAGGGCCGGCACTCTCCACCCACCTCATGTGGGTTTCCATAATAACCAGGAGCGCATTCTTCACACCTGGTACCTACGGGTGACACGAGACCAGAGGTGAGCTGAATTACAGCTTTCACTGATACAAAAGTACTTATTACAAGACAAAATATCACCATATTCTTACACATTCGTACACAATTTCTTAAGCAGCAAATCAGCATATCACAATGATTTCTGAAGGATCATGTGACACTGAAGACTGAAGTAACGATGCTGAAAATTCACAATAAATCATGTTTACATATATTTTAGATTATTCTATATTACATTTTAAATAATTATAAATTAATTACATTTAAAATATTTTCAAAATTGAAAACAGTTCTTAAAAGTGTTAATAATATTTGAGTTTTTTTACTGTATTTTAATCAAATAAATGGTGCCTTGGTAAATGTAGCACAAGAGACTTCTATCAAAAGCATAAATCACAAAAACTTCCAAACTTTTGAATGTTACAGTAAACTATATGACAAGTTCTAGCTTGTATTGTGATGCAGGAAATGTACGGCCTTCCTGACAGCTCTTATAAATCAAATAAATGTGTGGTTACCTTTATATCCCTGGTTGCAGACGCAGAACACCTGGTTGGAGTCGTGGCTCTTATAACAAGCGCCAGAGAACTGTCTGCCGCTGCCGGGACCGTCCGGACACATGCAGGGGCGGCAGTGGTCTCCAGAGCCCAGGACTGGGTCACCATAATAACCATTCAAACACCTGAGGAAGAGATTTTATAAATAAAGGCTATACTTCCAAGCTAACATCAACCTATAACGTAGTAAAAGGAAGCCACGACTGACCTCTCACAGTTGTGTCCAGTGGTGTGGTCCTGGCAGGACAGACACTGTCCCGTGAGCGGGTCACACTGCTCAGCGTGGCCATTACAGGTGCAGGGGCGACAGTTTGGGAATCCCCAGTGTCCCGGCAGACAGCGGTCACACTGCCGCCCGTACGCGCCGGGAATACACTCGCACTGACCGGTGGCCTCGTGGCAGAAGGAGTGGACGGACCCCTCAGGACTGCAGTCACACGCTAAACCCACGAGAGACCACGTTAAACTTGTGAAAGAAATACATGGTGCAGTCTACGCTATTGATCAGTTGTACTCACGCCTGCAGCCTTGCGGCCCAAAAAGGAAGGTTGCTGGGGCGCATTTGTCGCAGTTTCTGCCAACCACATTGGGACGGCACTGGCACTGGCCACCGCTCGGGTCACAAACCGTGCTGAGAGAGCCCTGCGGGTCACACTGACAGGCTGAGAGAAACGGAGAAGAAAAAAATCATTAATTCATAATTCAAGTGCTACAATTTACCTAAATGGACCCTAAATAAACTTAACCGATATTATTGCTTATACTGTCAGGATTGACCTATTTTTAATTTTTTGTCTACATTCTAGAGATCAACCAATATATTTTACAAGATTTAAGGATTGTACTCGAATATCGGTTATGTGCTGTAATATCGGTTTATACACCAGCTTGTCAACCAATAGGAAATTACACTGTTCATGTTCATGAAAACTTTTTCATGAAAAATTTTATGGCATTAAAATGCAATCAGCAGCAAAAGAGGCTCATTCTACTGTGAGCTTGAGCCGTCTGAGAGACTTGAGTTATTTTTGCCAATTTATAGGCCCTGAACAAATAAATACTAGTGCTGTCAAACGATTAATTTCGACTAATCACATTCAAAATAGAAGTTTTTGTTTACATAATATATGTCTGTGTGCTGTGTATATTTATTATGTATATATAAATACACACACAGCATATATTTAGAAAATATTTATATGTATATAATTATAGTTATATATATATATATATATTTAATATATAAACGTAACATATTTTTCTTAAATGTATACATGCATGTGTGTGTATTTATATAAATACATAATAAAAATACACAGTGTATACACATATATTATGTAAACAATGTTTATTCTGCAAACAATTAATCGCAATTAATCGTTTGACAGAGATAATAAATGTCTTTACAAGTCTCCACATAAACACAGTAATTTAAGTCTAAGTAAACGCAAACAGCTGAGAAAGAAAGGCAGCTCTTAACCTAAATAAACACCTAAACCATCAAATCAAACTGTAGTTTAAAACAAATTAATACATTTATATAATATGTGTTATCGGTTATAAAAAAAAAATTTTCTACATTTATGTATGTCATCCATTATATTAGATAATCTGCTGTAAAAATACCTTTTGGCTAACAACATTTTAATATCAGTGTAAACAGGTTGGAGCTTGCATACAGTTTAGCATGGGCTCAAACCCAAGAAAGCCTCTTTGGTGGATGTGCACAACTTATAAATCACTCTGAGGTATTTCATTCGACACCTGAGTTCAAACCACCTGCATAAAAATGCTTGCTTGGTGACTTGGCGAGTCATGTCACCACCAAAGACCCACAAAAACCCACAGGACTTAGAGAAGTCACCGGTGCAGGCCAAAAGAGCTGGGAAATTAGACGTGTTCTTTAAACCAAACATTAGTCCTAGCGGATCACAAAAGCAGTGCTGAGGACAAACTAAAATAACAAAAGAGTCTTACTTTTCTGGCTTTTATGCCACATTATATTGTGCATGCCAAGTAAATTGAGTCCTAAAATGTCAAATGGCATAGCTAAAATACTTTTATGCTTTGAAACAGCTTAATTTTTTTTTTACAAATATTTGACCAGTTTTGCTGATTAAATAATAAATAATAAAGTAAAAAAAATATAGTTTTTCACTAAATTAACTGATGGATGAATATTATTTTAATTTCTACAGTACATCAATACATAACAAAAACATTTATTTATATTATTTATTTACTAAAAAAGTGAAAATATGACACAAAATATGACACAAATAATGTACTGAAACAGATCTCACCACTAAAATTTAAATAAAGGTCAATTAAAACATCTATTTTTTGGTCATCCAGTTAAATATTGTCACCATACTTCATTCAAAAGCGAATGTTAATTTTGTGCCATTATACTGCTCTGTTAATTTTGTATCATCAGATGTAAAAGACTGCCTCCTCACATAGCTTCAGTGTTATTTGCTACTTATTAGTACTAAGTGTAGCCTTGAAATGTGGCCTGATTTGAATGGAGTTTGACTGTATTTTTACATTATGTATCATATGAAGCTTGACGAGTTACAGTTTCTTAAAGTATGACTTGAAGATGTCTTCTCAGTAGCAGTGTGTTATGCTGTGTATGATTTCATCGCATGAAAGCGGAGATTTTCATACTGATATTTACAATCAGTTCTGATTTATGCCTCTAGCCATGTCTTTTGCTTTTCTTCTTGTCCTGACAGTTGATGAAATTGTAAAGTCTCAGACAGGAAGTGTGTAAAGCAGTGTAATTATGCCTGAGGCTGTGTTACAAGCTCTGACACGAGGCAGGAAAGCACCTCTGATGAGAGACAGCAGGCGGAGGAAAATGAAAGCTAAATGAACGATGACAGAATGAAGACTGGCGCGTCTATCATAAAGGGAAAAAGGGATTCTTATGTGGTTAGAGAATGGAGCCAAAGTCATGTATTAATGACAGGCTGATAATCTGTATGTGTGTGCACTTTAAACCAAGTGGAAAGATCTTAAAGTTCAAGAGATCATGGATTTGTGATATTAGAACCAGAATTAGAAATGTACAGTGTGGCGTTTCACTTGCGTTTGCAATTAAAACTAAATGTATGCAAACAGTAAAATGCATGTGCTAATAAAGAAAACACTCTATAGATCTTTAAAATTCAGTTTTATGAAGTTTGAGGTCATTAAAAGTGATCTAACACATGCCTTAACTATCACTTTAAGCTTTAAGATGTCTTAAATAAGGCAGCACCTTTAGCACATTTTAAAGGTTCGCGATTTCAGAGCAGTTCGCAATCAACACTGTAAGCACTTTAAATGCTTACGATCTAGTAACACAGTCTCGCAACCAATACGTATTTTATAAGGTGGCTAATAATGATTTTATACGATTTATCTAAACCCCAGTGATCGGTAGGTTTAGGTGTCGGGTCATTTGTACAAATTTAGACAAATTGACAAATTTGAAAATATTTATCGTATGAATTTGTAAGAGTGAGGTCGAATTAGCCACCTCGTAAAATATAGAGCAAATACATTTTTTTCCTGATTGATATTAATGTTTTGGTTACACAATACATTGTTTCTGAAATTTAACTCAACATACAGTCATGTAATATTATAGTAATGTTTTATAGTAATATAGTATTTATAGTAATTTTTTTATTTTTTATTTAAAGTGGGTAATTGATTATAACCTTATGGCCATACCTTTAACTCCCTGGTGCAGGAAAGCCGACACACTGAAGATGTAATTCCTGCAGATATCCGTCATAGGGGTTTTCACCACTGCTTGGCTGTTCTCCAAACAGCGGTAGCGCTGGAAGGTTTCCCAGGCGCTGTTGGTCACCATGTCTCCACCCTCTGACCCAGAGCCAGAGAAAAGATCCAGGTTTTTGCAGTGTGGCATGAGGACGATCTGAGAGCAAGATCAGAAATCGGTTGTTCAGCATTTGAAGATTCCCAGGCAATTGTGACAAGGTAAAAGAGGGAGCCTACCGAGTCGATAAGCGTGTACGGTGACTGCACATCACTGAGAGCCGAGTAGCGAGACAGACTCAAGCGCACGGTGTAGTTCAAGCCTTCTTCGAAACACACAGGTCTGGACAGCACCACATACCTGATGGGCAAAACCAACTGTATTCACTTTCTAAAATTCAACACTCAAAGACATCAGCTTAATGAAGCCTAGTGAACATTCTGCGGTCAAAATCAAGTCCTTTCAATAGAAATTGTCGCATGCTGTTTGCAACAGGTTCAAGTTGGTCATGCAAATTTCCTTCACTGAGCAACAGAAGCTGCTTTGTTTGAAAGTGCTTCTTCACACATCACTACACTACTGACCATAAACAATGGGTCTTTTTCTTGGCTGCAAATATAGCTGATGTGATCACATCTGACCGAAAACCTAACTAGACAGCAACCTAACAGAAATGACACATCAAAATAACATAGGCAGGAACTATTTGCCATACAAATAGACCCGCCTCGCAATTGACTTCAATGGGGTTTTACATTAGCATGTTGCTAAGCTACCAGTTTGATACTCTAATAAGAATAAAATGCAATAGGTGCAAAAATTGTATATATAATTATAAAATTGAATATATATGGCTTTGGTTAGTCAAATCCTGAACCTTACAGACTGTAAAAATAGTGATAAAAAGAATATATACAATTGTATTTATACTATTAAATATTATACTTTTTTAATGTAAGTAAAATTTTTAGTAATTCAATTTTTAGCGCTGTCAAATTATTAAGTGCAATTAATCGCATCCAAAACAAAAGTTGTTGTTTACATAATATATGTGCATATACTGTGTATATTTATTATGTATATAAATACAAACACATGCATTTATATATTCAAGAAAAAATGTTTATATTTTAAATATATGTATATACAATATAAATGATATACATATAAATATATACATGTAAATAATTTCAACTGTATGTGTTTGTATTTATATAAATACACAGTACACAAATATACTATATGAACAAAAACGCAAATTTTGGATGCAAAATTAATTTTGTCTCATTTATTTGTATTTGGCTTAAATTTAAATGTATTTTTATTTCAGTTTTTATTTTAGTGAAGTTTTAGTTTTCATTTATTTCCAATTTTAGTGCTTCAACTTATTTCAGTTATTTGCCAAAAGTTAACATTAAACATTAACATTTTTCAACTTCGTAAGCTGCCTCAGCAACATTTCAAATGTTTGTTTAGCTTTTCATCTAATATTTCAGTTTGATTTAATTTCAGCTTCATTTTAATAGTTTTTAATGCTTGTAGTTTATCAAAGTGCATCAGGTGGTCCATATTTCTTCTCGCATACCTGGATCCGGGATGCAGAGACACCACCTGGTTGTCATCGTCGGGCATTGTGTTTGCACAGCGGCTGTCGGCGGTAATGACTCGAGGCCTGATGACAGTCATCAACACCTCCTCCCACTGCTCTGGGAGCTACACACCACCAAAGAGCAACAGAAGATGTAAGAATGTATCTGCTTAACCTTCAACTCAAGGCTGATGAAACTTGTCTACACAACTAAGCTGCTCTATAGAGGAAGTAGAGTAGAGGAAGTCACCTGAGGCTCATATCGGATGACAATGTCGTACTCCATAGAGTAGGGGATGTTGTCGATGCTGAACTCAAGATAAGCACCTTCAGGAACGTTCACAAAACCAATGCCGGTCCAAGTAGGAGATCTGTCCTGAGGCTGGGGTCTTGGGACAACTGTTACACCCTGCATATAGATATAGAGAGAGAGATATATAGAGATCCATCATTCAAATACTCAAAGACATTGACAGATGGCAATAATGAGGACACGTACAGGTCCAAACTTGGCATCCTCAGCTTCATAAGTGTAGTGGTCCAGAGCGATGAAGTAAAAACCAGACTCCACCTGGTCACAGCGTCTGCCAAACATGTGCTCACGACACTGACACTGACCCGTTTCAGGAGAGCAGCTGGGGACAAAAACAATGTCAGGAAGTTTAGATGCTTTTTCCTAATGATCTGGAGGACATATTTAATGCTGACAGAAACTCAAAGTCAAGACTCAAAACATGTGAGTAATTGCACCCATCTGTTTGTTGGAGTGCAGTTAAAGCCTGTCTTTGTAAGTCATGCAAATACAGTTTTCTTATTGGATCATACAGCCAGTTCAGACTGAAACTAGGAAAGGTTATTTTCACTGTTATTTCAGGCTTCTTGCCAGCAGTTAAAAAACATCCAAAATCAAAGTTATTCTTTATGTATGCATGTGTACTGTGTATATATAAATACACACTCATACAGTATATATTTAGAAAATATTATATTATATATGTATATTATATACATGCATGTGTTTGTATTTATATTTACATATTAACTATACACGGTATACATACAGATATTATGTAAACAAAAACTTTTATTTTGGATGCAATTAATCATTTAATAGCGCTATTCATTTTACAGTATCTCACAAAAGTAAGTACACCCCTCACATTTTGGTAGATATTTTATTATATCTTTTCAAGGGACAACGCT
>JAUCMS010000055.1:15144413-15158580 GCA_032357445.1 Enteromius radiatus
AGAATTGCGATGTTTGAAAACTGTAACGCGTAACAATTGCACGACAAAGAATTGCGATGTTTGAAAACTGTAACGCGCAACAATTGCACGACAAAGAATTACGATGTTTGAAAACTGTAAAGCGTAACAATTGCACGACAAAGAATTACGATGTTTGAAAAATGTAACGCGCAACAATTGCACGACAAAGAATTACGATGTTTGAAAACTGTAACACATAACAATTGCACGACAAAAAATTACGATGTTTGAAAACTGTAACACGTAACAACTGCATGACAAAGCATTACGATATTTGAGAACTACAATGCAGTAACAATACCATAATAAAGAATTATGATGTTTAAAATCTATAATGCCGAAAAAACAGCATGGCAAAAATGTATAAAGTTTAAAAACTATAACGCAGTAACAAATTCACGATAAAGCTTTGCAATGTTTAAAAACTATAACGCAGTAATAATTTCATGTCAAAAAGTTTAAAACTATTGCATGACAGAATTATGATGTTTAAAAACTATAACGCTGTAATATCTGTACAACAAAGAATTTTTGACTACGTTCTTTAAAGAAGTTACAACAGCAACAAAAATTGTTTGTGCTGTTACAAAAGTTTTAATGTATCTGAGTTAGTAACCTACCAAATTTAAAATATCAAAACTTCTTTAGAAACTACAGGGCACTAATAATTGTATTGAAAAATAGAATGTAAGCGTTGTTTATAAACTCTCATGCAATAACACTGATACAATGCTATAATAACAATGATTAAATACTTCATAGCAGTGACAAAAATGCATAAAAAATAATGTTACAAAACTTGCAAAACCTGATTTGCGAAGTAAATCTTTCTAAAATCCAGTGGTTTCATATGGCTCATTATGTATAATTAAAATAAAACTATATTTAATGACTCAAAGTCATGTGATGTAACTATCAAGTAATATGTTTTGAATGTTGTAATTAACTTTCTGGGTTGTATAACAATAGATTTTATGACCAAAATTAACGTTGTCACAAAAAGATATTTTAAAATAAATTAATAGACAAAAAATGGGCACAATTTAATTGACCAATAACTGAAGATGGCAGAAGATCCTACTTTTACAGGCGTTGGTGTTGCGTCCCTCCGCGGGTCTCCAGGGCAGGTCGTGGTAAAAGTCCTGGCAGCGCTCACAGTTCAGCCCCATGGTGTTATGATTACACATACAATGGCCATGGACCTACAACGAAACAGACGTAACAGTGATAACCAAGAACAAAATAAATGTACTTAAATTGAAGCTACATGTAGAACAGGATATTGAAAGGCGCCACAAATTATAAACAGAAGTCATCAGAATGAATTTGAGCTAATATCCTACTCAGACCCTAAAAGGGAAAGGTTTTTCATACAACAGAAACTCCAAAAAGATGGAGTTGCTACAATTCCGGCCCTAAACCAGATGGCAACAGGAAATGTTTATACTGGATGCATCTGGTCTACATTAAACAAGCTCCAGTGCTGGCACAGACGTAGATCTAGATGCAGTCTATATGTGAGCCTTTACAGAACTGATCTGTGCCTGGAGATGATCCAGAGTCACTTCAATGCCTTTGAATAAAATTCCTGCTCATAAAAAGGTTTTGAGATTTAGATATGGATGTAATATCTGCGCTTTACTTTTGTAAGACCTGCAACTGACTGAGACACATCGGATTGTAAACAGAGACGACTGCAGACTAAACAGGAACCTCACCATTGATATAAAACCACAGAAACACATACTACTTCACACGTAAAAGCAACCAAACCAAAAAAAGGTTTGTAAACAACAGACTCTGCGTGCATTTTCTCTGCCACGTGATTATTTGCACTGTAAACTATTCAATAATGAAACCACGAGGCGGTCCGCATACTTTCATACTAATGTGAAACAGATCCAAACTGAATTAGCATGGGACTTCAAACGATTTCTTTCATGACAAATGTGTGTGAGATGTTTGCTTCAAAGCAGAGGCTTAAAAAGCCACAAAAATGGTCTGCCGCATTTAAATGTGGCATAAATCAAAAACGACTTCCTATTCAATTTACTATTCGTTCTGTATTACAATAAAGCATTAAAATTTTACAATTTTATATTTATAGTCATATAATTTGTATTATAAATAAATATATTTAATTTATAAACAACATATTTATTTTTCTATTTTTATATTATATATATATATGTGTGTGTGTGTGTGTGTGTGTGATGTTT
Source organism: Enteromius radiatus (assembly GCA_032357445.1). Classification (NCBI taxonomy): domain Eukaryota; kingdom Metazoa; phylum Chordata; class Actinopteri; order Cypriniformes; family Cyprinidae; genus Enteromius; species Enteromius radiatus. The sequence continues at coordinate 15,146,654 of JAUCMS010000055.1, forward strand.
GATTCAAAGCAGTCTGCGGCATTTAATTGTGTCAGCACGTCATAAATTGAACGCCGCAGTAGTTTCCTGTCAGAGATTTGTTATAAATGCATTTCATAAAACTCACCATGCCGTCCACGACCTCTCCGGCTCCATCGACAGGGGCGCATTCAGATGCGTGACCATAACAAAAACAGTTTCCTCTCACCACCATGTCGTAAATGGCATAGTAGTACTTCTCCTTGATCTCTATACGTGAATCCAGAAGATTGTCCCCAAGGGTGTGCAGTTTAGTGAACTTCACCCTCAGATTAGTGATCTTTAACATGTCTATAAACGACAGGAAGCAAGAAGTCAGAAATACAGAAATTTGGTTCACATTATTAGTCCACTTAATGACGAGCATGTATGCTTTCATCTGTGTCCTTACTTTGAATTCTGGGGCTGTAGGGATCATCAATCCTGAAAGCTGGATCCAAAACCCTAAAGATGGCCTTCAGAAGCCATAGGATAAAGAGTAAGTGGAAAATCCAGTATATAAGAAAGTTTTCACCAGAAATGCAGTGCATTTCCAGAGCTCACCTCGCCCTCGGTTGAGGGTTCGATGTCGGAGTAGCGGGAATCGCAGATAACATCGTCCACTTTGGTCATGGGTCCTTGAGAGACGAAGGGGAAGGAGGACTCGCAGTCATAGGCGAAGTAACGGTACACCTGCCAAGTCTTCCCGAAGTCTGAAGACCGTTCGATCACCATAGCAGCAGGTCTGAACGTCTAGATAGGGAGCATAAGAGAGAACGTCTAGATAGGGAGCAAAAGAGAGAACGTCTAGATAGGGAGCATAAGAGAGTTACTCATTTTTATTACTTGTAAAATGAAAATTAAAGTGATTTAAAGTGCACCTTAAAAATACAACTAAATCATGATGTACTGTGACATTTAGGGTAATAATTAATAATAATAATAATAATAATAAGTGTTTAAGAATGCATCAATATGGAATTTCTGGGCTAAAAAATGATCTTGTAATTACTTTCATGTTATAGCCAATGACAGATAAATGGATGACGTTAAAATACTATTTTGAGTAATTAAAAGTAAAACACTAAAAAGCAAATAAAATCAAGTAAAAAGGAATTCAGGCATCTCAAAATTATTTAAAATATTTTATTAATTCAGAATTTATTTTAGGAAAATGGGATTAAAGTTTATTATTTATGCAGACAAACATACCAGCCAATACAGATAGAATTACTATCTTATTTTGTGTTATTTTAGTAGAGTTCTTGTTAAAAAGAAGTTTATTTTTTATATTAACTCTAGGTAAAGTTTTAGACAAATTTAATTGTGTTGTGCTCTTGTCATTTTAGCAGATTTTAATATGTTTATATTACGTTGGAGAGTTATTTTACTACATAAAAATAATTTTTTATAAGTATCTAAATCTAAAATAACTACTACTTAAAAGGTTAAATCAAACAACAAATAAACAGCAGATTGTGAGGAACTATTAACTAGTGACACAGTTTCATAATAAAATCATTTATATATATATATATATATATATATTTGTTTTTAATATATACAGAATACATATATAATTTTTTTATTCGTTTTTTTAAGGTATAATTTTGAATGGCTAGACACTGTATTATTAGAAATGATTAAAATTTACATTTAATTTAAGTACTGGTATCAATATTGACATTACTGTCTTGGATCATTTTTGGTATTGGATCAAAAATAATGTTTTTTTAAAAAATGTATTGTAACAAATAGCGATTACATTTTTTGTTCTGGTACAATTTCCCCTCAATCTTTGCAATCAACATTACACGAGCTCTGTCGTTCTCTTGACGCCATGTCGTTTCATATGCGATCTCTGATTTCTTTGAACTGTATTGCTGAAGTGAGATCAAGCTGAAAAGTAATCTTGAGCTGAAGCATTCCAGTCGTCTCAGTCGGCTGCACAGCTGGGCTTATCCCAGACCTCCCACGGCTCCCACACACTGAGCAACACTTCCAGAAAAATCCACATCGACCCCCTTCCCTTCCCACATTCTCTCCTAACGACCGCAAATCTCACCTCAGCCCTGGGCTGTGGCGACACCTTCCCCCCCAAAACACACATCAATGTCCCCTCAGCACTTACTTTAAAGGTCATGATGAGGTGGGTGAAGTGGAACTCTGCCTCCAGGTTCAGCTGGATTGTGACGTTCTCCAGGCCTGAGAAAGAACGAGGTAAAGACATGAGTTGTATTTACTCACATTTCTTAATGCAGTTCAATTTGCAACATTTTCTTCACTATGTTCTGGCCTCTGTGCATTCATGAAGAACTTTGAACATCAACAGAACATTTCTGTTCCACTAGAAGTCAAAAGTTATTTAAAGTTTTAGAATGTTCTGCACACACATAAAGGTTCTTTTAAGAACTGTTGACTGAAAACATTCTATAGGGAACCTGATTTGCAATCTTTATTTTAATCTCATGGTCTTTAAAGCCTTTATATATGATGACTTAATATAAATGCTTAAAATAGGACCCCATTCACATTCATTAATGTATAAACCGACAAAAAATGTTTTAAAAATACATATATATATATATATATTAAAATATTATATTGTTTTTAAAAAAGAGTGTGATAATAATGACTATTCTTATATTTAAAGGATTGTATTCTCTATCATTAACCCTACCTTAAATATATAATAATATATTAATCACTATTTTCAAGAAAAAGCCTCTACATGAAATGAAAGTCTCTATTTGTTCTCTGTTTTAATCTAATTGCTGGCTAGAAGAAACAATTCAGATTAAAAAGATTGTTTGTACAATGTTTTGGTAATGCTTTACAGTAAAGTTTCATTTGTTAAAATTAGTTGCACATGTTAACATGAACTAATTGTGAAAATACCGGTTAAAGGAATAGGAATTCAGTCATCATTTACTCATCCTCAAGTTGTTCCAAACCTGTATGAATTTCTTTGTTCTGCTGATTTTTTTGAAAAAAGTTTGTAACAGGCTGTTTTGGGTCACTATTGACTTCCATAGTATTTTTTTTCCTACTGTGGAAGTCAATGGTGACCCAAAACAGCAAACTTTCTACAGAGGGTCAGAAAGCTCTCGGATTTCATCAAAAATATCTTAATTTGTGTTCTGAACATGAACGAAGGTCTTACGAGTTTGGAACAACATGAGGGAATTTTTATGTTTGGGTGAACTATTCCTTTAACTAATGGGACTGTATTGTAAAGTTTTACTGATTTTTTTACTTTAAGTAATGAAACTGTAAGGGAAGGGTTAAGCGACGGTACGAATTACACAATTTTATCAGGAACATCTGCAGATTGTACATTAAGAAGCGATGCACAATTGCCCTAATAGTACTGCAGTACACCAAACATCTGCTTTTTTAGTGGGAAAGTGCTTTGGGGGTCCATATACGATAACAATAAGAGTCAAATCTTTAATTAAGAAGGAGGTCACCCCTTGTATTCCCAGGCTTTTGGCCCAGTTGGCTGCTGTATCTCTCTTGGGTAAGCAGCTCTCTGTCCTCTTACCCCATACTCTCTCCTAAACCATACATTCACAGGCTTCTCTGGTTGCATTCATAGCCCCTCGTTTCCTGTCCCGCTGCATTTCACACTCCTCCAAAACCAGTAAATCTCTGGATTTCTATTTTCTCTGTCTGTTTGTGTCATCGAGGAACATATGGCTTGTACAACTGTACATTCTGATAGCTTGTAACAGCTGGACCTCATCCATGTTGGCTAAAGATGTTTCGCAACTCAACCGAGTGGGTGTTTGTGGGATAATGGAGGTTTTGGTGAAGTTTGTCTTAAAATTCTCTTTAGAAACTTACACAATGTGAGGAACAGAATAGAATGGAAGTCATTAATCAGTGAATGTTGCTCTCAAATCTACATTTGCATTTCCAGCTAATTAACAAGGTTGTGAAACGTTTCAACCAATTACATTTGATTAAGAGTGTCTATGATAAAAATAAGGAAAATGCTAGTAAATGTATTTTATATAGGTGTCATATGATTTTTAACACTTTTATATAATGTCAATAAATCACCTTGTATACATACAACTGAGTATATTAATCAGTGTCTGTGTGTCTTACTTGCAGTTTGTGCCTTATTCATAATTTTTATGTTTTATAATAGTTATAATGAATTACAGCTATCTTCAGGTTTTCAGAGTCGCACCACTTGACATTTTAAAACCTGAAGTCATAAAAAAAATACTTATTTGATATTTCAAGAAACATATTGACTTTTGCTGAGGTCCTAATATTTCATGTTTTGTGTTTTTTTCTGCATATTGGTTGCACCGCATGACTTTGATTTGGCTGACTTTTTTTTCAAATATTAATATGCGGTGAAGCATTGTTCAAAGCGAATAAAAGAATAGCATTTTAATGTATTGATATATATATATGTATATATATATATATATATGTATGTATGCATGTATAATGTATCATCAGATGAGTGTACATTTGACAAAATAATTGTTTTTCTTTTTTATATTGCATTGAAACAGCATGAGATAAATGACACAATCTTCAACTGGCAGGTAGAAAACTTTTCCCAAGGGAAAAAGAGATGTCATTCCACACTTTGAAGACTGGTCATCACCTTAACTGGTCAGCAATTACTCAAACGCTTTGAAGTAGTTAGTCTGATTATAGGGCAACTAACGGACACCCTAATGAGAGAGAGTCCCCTCTAATAAGACCTTGTTTCATAGCCTTCCTACATTCCAGTGAGAACTACACGGTCTATCACATCCGAGACCCGAGCAGACACCGAAAACAGACCTGAATAGTATTGTCAATTGTTTGGTTTGGAGTCGCAACACAACTCACCGTTTTCTGACTGCCACCAAGTCTTGAGGCGGTTCGGGGCGAACGTAGTCACGACATTTTCGATTCTGTGGCTGGTTACTTGGTGCGTGGTTTCATCGTAGGTTCCCCTGGAATCGCACACAAAGCACTTCTTCTCTTCCTGCGATGGAGGGGGTGGGAAAACCAGATAATGTCAATGGCATTCTTGTGAAGCAAGAACATTTCCAAAGGAAATGAATGGGTCTCTGAGATACTGAAGCAAGTCAACCCACTTGGTCTGACTTACATGACGCAGCATTTTCAAACTAGCCCACAGATAGCATTGGTTTCATGTGTACGCCAGATGTTTTAGAGCTGCTTTGTGACATTTTCTTTTAATTAAAAAACTATTAAAGCAATTTGATGACACCATCTTGTTTTAAACGGTTAAACGTGAAAAGAGATGAAGATGAACTGATCGAAAGAACTGATCCAATATGTCAAGGAAATTCTGGGTCACAAGACAAAACTTGGAAGTAATTATCTCTCGGTTATGGTGTGGCATGAGTGATTATCACTCAGCCATAGCATCAACAAACCCCTATAAACCTAAAGCCTACATTTTTGAAGATTCAGAAGACCCACATAAGATGTTCAATGGCCCTATGTAAAACATTTTAAAAGGGTTTTGTCTAGAAAGGAAGTAGTCTAGACATTCATGGGTTGAAGGAAACAAATCTCTAAAGATAAACATGTTCCAAAAACACCCACATGAAATAAGCAGACAGCAATAAATCTCTTTCTGAAGATGTTACAGATAAAAGCCCCGAAGGGTGTAGAGTGGAAAATAAAACACATAAATTCTCATTCGTGGCATTAAAAACAATTATCAGGCTGAGAATACAGCCCAAGGGGAAGCAGTTTTAATTTCAGAATGAAAACTGACATCATTTATCAATTGATGTCATGACCATAAAATGAATGCTTGTCTTTGCAACTTTTTGCAACTTGAATTTCTACTAATTCAAAATTATGATAAACCATTGTAATTCTAATTCAAACTTAACTGCATACTGTAAGTTACCTGCAAATGACTGACGATACAAAAGGACTCAGGCTTATGGTGTCCACACGTGGAGGTAGCTGAGAGTTGGTGGGCTCTTCCAATGAGAAGATCTCCTGTGGCAGGATAACAGCTCCCCTCTGTGCAAACATCTCCCAGCTCGGGCACATCTGCGAGAGCCCATGCCCCTAAAACTTTTAAAAGAAAAAATTTTTAGATGCATCTGTAGAAGTGAAATGTAATGCCACATAGACTTTGTTTGCTTGTATTTTCAAGGTCATTTAAGTTTGAATAATAAAAAAAAGCTTAAAAGAGGCTGCTAAATTGACATACATGAATGTATAAACACAATGGAGCACTTAGAAGTAGCTTAAATGTAAAAAAGTTAATTTATGTGCAATGAGACAACAAATATAATTTGTAAAATACATATAATTTATAAAGTTACATACATAGTTTAATCGATCTACTTAATGCAAAAATATAACTGCTTTGCCTTTGAGATGCTTAATATAGGTCACACCTCTATATAAAGAAACTAAAATGAAACTTACTCAAAAGGGCTGCGAGCTGTAACAGCATGTTTCTAGATTCTTTCTTCAGCCGGGGTGCAGTAATCCCGATTTTCCTGAGACTGATCCCTGCAGACTGTGCTGCTGCTTTACTGCAGCTGGAGCTGTGCGAAACTTTTTCTCCTCAGCCGCTAATCTTCGGCGCATGCGCAAAACGCTTGAACTAGTCTCGCGCTCCCTCCCCCATCCTCCTCGAAGGTGGCCTTGAGGTAAGCAACGGTCAGTGAAAAACGGATAAAAGTCATTAAAAGTGCACTGAAGTATAGGTTTAAGCACACTCGAGTCGACTGTACATGTCAAATGAATGACACCGATAGCAAATTATTGCGTATTTGATGGAAACGGAACATTTGAGGGGATTTGAAACGGTAAATCAGAATTTTTTTTTTACCTTCTCCAAATAAGGAGGGAGTAATTGTTCTGGTTTCTGAGTTTAAAAAAATGAGTCGTATTTGTCGTTAATATTAAGAGAAAAACATTTCGTGGTTGCAACAAAATGCTTTTGTTAAAAGATAATATTACCATTTTACATAGTAATAGTTTCTCAGGCACAAATACAAAGTCCTAACACTTTTATTAACGGCTATTCTTACTTCCAATAATGATACACTAAAACGAACTGACCTGTGATCAGTGAAATGGCCTTAAATAAGGGAGGAATCTTCAGGAATTACACAGTTTAAAGGTCAGTCAAAGAGCAGGAGGTTATGTGGAACTGATGTGGATTTGGTGGTTGTCTTTGAGATAAATTATTGTAATAATGACCAAGAAGAGAAACAATTACTTCAGTCAGTTTAGACATAACCAGACATTAACCAGAGATTTAAATGATCAGTGGCTATATTACAGCAATAGAGTAGTGAGATATTTAGATATTAAGTCCTACAATGCATACATTGTAAAAAGTGAAACCTAACTTAATACCATTCTACATCCTGTCACCTTTAACCAGCTTGTGTAAAGTTTTTCTTTGTTTTCTCTTTGTAAACTTCAGGAAGAGATTAGGCGAGGTGACACAACTATCTGCAGATCCTTCTGAAACCTGAAAGACCTAGTTTAATCATTCAGCAGACTGTCTGACCTCACACAAAAAAAAAGTTCACTAAAGTAACTTGAAGTTGTAACACCTAAATTAAATTTAAGTCAAAAGTACTACTTAATATGGCTGAATCAATCAACTACGTTAGATTACAACTTTTAACAATGAGGTAGAAATGTTTTAAAACAATCTGTTTCGTTACTTTTTCCCTTTATCTTCACCCAAGATTAAATTAACTCTGACCAAACAAAATGTGTCTGAACAACAATAAAGTAGCTGAAGGGTGGAGGGGGGGGGATCCACTCAGACTAGTGAAATAACATCAGTGGGGCTTTACCTTTGGTTTTGCAATTGAATAGTAAACGGAGAGGCTGTTAACACCACAGGACAAAAGCACAGACCCTCCACCTCCTGCGAGAGACAAACGAACGCATTCCTCAAGCAGCGGGCGTCTAAACTTGACTGTCTTATCTTAATGCACACGGAGCAGCTGTTGAGCTCAGTTCTGGAAATAATGATGAAGTAGGTTTTTAATCAAGAGGTTATAAATCCTTGATGCATTAACCAAAAACAATAAATTAACTTTGGAGGAGTCTTAGAGGAATATGCCTTTACAGCGCAGACATACAGAACTGAATTAAAAGTTGTATCTCTGATTTTGGTTAGATTGATAGAAATGAAACTTTTTTTATAATATTGAATAATTTATTTTAAAACCTGCCTCAGAATCATTGTGAATCAGTGAGAACAACTCAACAAAAATATGATTTGCTATTGCTATAGTTTTTAATCTCATCATATTCAATACATCAGGCCAATAACTTCAAATTCATGCACTACAGGAAATAATGTTACAGTTAAAATTTTACTCTTCTGACCTCTTGTGGACAGTCAGGGTTATGCATGGCCTATATGAGATTCTCAAACATAAGATTGGCCCATCATTTGCTAAAATATACTATAAATAAAACAGAATAGAACTAGAATATGTCTTTCTGGGGCTTGATGAGAAGCAGTTTGTAGCTCTAGATTGTAAACAAAAAATCAGCAAGTCCACAAAGGACCAGGATAAAATGACCGCACTTATCCTGTAAACCTAGTCCGAGGCAGCTTCGCCCTATCTTGCCTTCGGCATTTTCCCATGGCAAACACTGAAAATGCTTCCTCTAATTTTGAGCAAGGGAAGCCCTTACAGGCTTAAGTGGAGCACAGATTGTATTTTTCCACTTTGTCAACAATAATGTTCCTCAAGTCATCTGCTTCCTTCTGGAGTGCTTCCAAATCTTTTATCCTTTCTTCCTTTCTTTCCGCTGCATCCAGAATCCTTTTCTCCAATTCTGAAACGACAATGATAAAGGGGGAACATTTTAACAAGAAATGAGCACCTCTGTAATACTGTCAATTCCAGATGTATACTGCTTCTTATGATACTGTACCTTCAATTTCCTTCATTTTATCATCCACTTTTTTAGCCAGTGTTTCTGCCTCTATAGTGATGTTTTTCAGAAGCTCGTTAGCATCTTTATTAACATTCTGGTTTGTTCTATTCAGTTTTAACTTCTCAAACTGCTCTTTCAGTTCCTCAAGATCCTGTGAATGCAGAAAAGCAAAGCACTTTGAATAAGTTAAAGGCACAATAAGATTTTGAATATCCAAAAACCGCTTGTACAGTGTTATATATTTCATGCAGTTGTGTACTTACGTTATCTCAAAAGTTCTGCAGGATTTGTCATTTAAAAGAAATTCCAGATTTAAGTAATGAACCGTCCCTGTTCCTTGTCGCCTATCAATGACGCAATATCCGCGCTATCCTTAGGTTTCCGCGCTATACTATGGCAACACGTGTGGACAAATGCGGAAGTGGTAGTTATTTTTTGTGTTTTGTGCGACACTTTCCACAAACCGAGGCAAGAAGATATTGAAACAAATAAACGAGAACAAATATCGTTGTGGCGTTTATGAAACGGAGGGTTCTTCGTGTAATCTTCGTGTTTTTTAATAAATGGGTAAGCAAATGTATATTATTCGTTGTGTAAGTAATAGTCATGTACAGGTGGTTAGGTGGTTAAACAGATATAAACTAGCTTTTCATCCGTGAGCATGATTTGTAAAAAGGACATATCTCAATGTTCAACGCTCCATCATTGCGTCATCTAACATCGCCTCTGTTATTGTTTTGCAAATGCGACCTCTATTGTCGTAAACTTTAAATGTGCATTTTTTACAGTAGGTTACTTTTAAACAGTAACCATGTTTGTACATCCAACATACTGCTTATTTAGATAAATATATGTATTTGTGCTCGTGAGACTTGCCTTTTCGGCGTCTTTGGCACTGTCAAGCGCTGCATTGGCAGCATCTTTGGCCTCCTTCCCCTGAGCTCGGTTCATTTCAGTCTTATTTTTCAAGGCCTTGATTTCATCCAGTAACTTTGTTGAATCCAAATTATCCTCAATATTTTTTAGTTTCGGTTCAGTCTGTTTAAAAGTGGTAGAAAAAAATATTGTTATAAAGCAGTTTATCAGGGCAAAAAAGTAGAACTTATCTCTCAAAAGTGAAAATGCATTGAGAGCAAAACAACAAAGTAAAGAAACTTGCAGCAAACACCTCTGGAATGACATGAAGGTAAGTAAATCTTCCTTTAAACGTGCATGTATTGTTTAGCTTGACAAAAAAAACAGTACCTCATTAACTTTCTGACTGATAATGTCGTTGTTTTCTTCAGCATCCTCCAGATCTTTTAATATCTTGTCATTGAGCTTTGCTGTATCATTGATTGTTTTCTCTATCTCCCTCACACTGATAGCCTTGGTTCTGTTCCTGGTTATGCAACAACCAAACAGGATTAGTGACACTGGTGTCGAAAGGTATAGCTTTATAAAACGTAAAAACTACAGCATTGACTTCATTACTGGAGCCTCACAAAATGTCTTGAGCCTTCTCCTTCATGTCTTCAGCAGTTCTGGCTTGTTTCTCCAAATGCTCTAGATCATCATCGAAGTCTGTGACGTTTGCCAGGATCCTCTTTATGTCCTCTATCATGTCCTTGATCTCATCAGGAGATTTGGGCAGCTGAATGGACAACACAGCATTGGCCAGTTTCTCAATGTCCTCTGGCTTCACCAACTCGTCTGTTAAGGTACATAACATTTTACCACAAATGTACTCAGGTGCATCCCTCACATCACACTAAGTCTATATGATTTTCTCTTCAACACAATAGGAGACATTTAGCAAAATGAAGACAAAAAATGGAAAACTGTTTGACAGTAGTAACTTGCTTATGAAAAGCAAGTTATTCACTGTGAGCGCCACCAAGCTGTAGATGTATGTTACAGCAGGGGCATTTGGCATGTGACCAAAAGAGCAAAGCTTATCAGCTTGGCCAGCTTTTTTCACAGTGTGATGTTTTTTTAGAGGAAAAGACGTTTTGTGAAACACAAGGTAAGTATGAAGTGTGAAGAAGATTTGAGAGCTATAGCTGACGGCAGGATTACAACAAATAACTTAAATTTCAATCTGTTTCTCAATTCACATGCTCCAGAACTGCTTTTATGGTACATTTGTCATTGACCCTAGTCACTGTCTACTTCTGTTGTATGAAAAAGAGAGGCTTGGACCAAAATGAAAACACTACTACTGATGTGTCTGAGAGTGGCCTGAGGCGAGTAGACGAAATAACTATCCAGTTTCTTTTCCTGCCTGGATATGATCAAAGACCAGGCAGGCTTTACCAGAAGCTAGCAAACGACTCATTACATACAGTACCTCTCAAGTAGTTCTTGAGCTTCTCAACGAGGTTCTTGGTATCAATCTTTTCCTTCTCATATTTGTTCTTAGTCTGATTAATTTTATTCATTAGGTCCTCTGCTTGATCTTTGACGTAATTAGTCATTTTTGAGGTGCCCATGAGCTGGAAATAGAAACAGAATGATGATTAACTTTTACATGTAAAAGATTAAATTATATAAAAGTTTTGTGGCAAGCAAGAATACTTTTTTTGCGCAAAGAAAACAACAACAAAAAACATAATTTACTCAACCATTCTTCTCACATGAGTTACATATTCTATTTTTGAGAGTATCAAAATGCAATGCGTATTTAATGTAATCAGCTTTATTTACATCCGGGGGAAGTATGCGCATAAACATAATCTACGGTTTTTTACACATAGGGTAAGCGTATGCATGCGTTATGGTTCTTTCTAAAATGGCCGAAGATGTAAGTCACAGGAGAAGAATGGTAGAGTAAATTATGTTGCACAAATAAAAGTATTCTCGTAGCATCGCAAAACTGAAGTTGATCCACTGATGTCACATGGACTGTTATTCCAATGACTTTTGGATCTGGGATAATTTCAGATTCCAACACAACACAGACTGTTTGGTAACAGTCTAGAGGCGTAATAGTTACGCTCGCCACATTTGCATATACCCGT
>JAUCMS010000055.1:15182092-15197248 GCA_032357445.1 Enteromius radiatus
TAAAATTAAAAAAAAAAAAAAAAAATATATATATATATATATATATATATATATATATTAGTTCTGTCAAATGATTAATCGTGATTAATTGCATGCAAAATAAAAATTTTTGCATAATGTATGTGTTTCTATATTTATTATGTGTGCATAAATACACACACATACAGTATATATTTTGAGTCAATATACATATTCATATCATTTATATTTTTAAAAAAAAATTATTTAATATATAAACATAACATTTTTCTGAAATATATACACACATAATAAATATACACAGTACACACGCTGTCACGATCGCCAGCTGGAGTGCCCATGAACTCCATTAGAGGGCACTCCACCCTGGACTCAGCCATTGGTTTCTGGACTCCATTTCCCATGTGATGAATCAATTGAGGATTATGTACACCCAGTTATGTGAGTTATCATACCAAGTACCACTTTATGATGAGTTTCTGAAGCCACCCTTGAACTCTCGTCCTGCCCTGTTCCGACCACGGAGGTCACCTGCGACCTTGCAGCCTGCACTGTCCCGGTCGAAGAGGCCGTCATTAATCTCTCTGTGCTCTCTCTTACAGTCACGTCTGGTGGCCGACCTGGTGGGCTCTCGCTCCACCCTGGAGAGCTTTGACTTTGAATGCTTTGCTCTGGAGGGTCGTGACTCTGCCTGCTCCACCCTGGAGGGTCGTGGCTCCACCCGCTCTACCCTGGTGCCCTGTGGCTCAGCCCTGGCCTTCTGCTCTGTCCTGCCTGCTCTGCCCTGTTGGGCCTCTGTCCCTCCTGCTTCACCTCGGCCCGCCTATGAACTCCCAGCTTGTACTGTCTCGGCCGCAGAGACCGTTGTTAACCTCTCTGTGCTCTCTGGAGGGCGTCACTGCCGTCTGCACTGCCCTGGAAGGCTTCTGCTCCACCTGCACCACCCTGGAGGGTTGCTGTTACATCTCCACCATCATCATGGCCTATCCCCATTCTGCCTCTGCTCCACCACCCTCCTGGACTCTGTTTTCATGTAGGAGCATCTGGAAGCCGCTCCTTGGGGGGTGGGCTATGTCACGGTCGCCAGCTGGAGTGCTTATGAACTCCGTTAAAGGGCACTCCACCCTGGACTCAGCCATTGGTTTCTGGACCCCATTTCCCATGTGTCCCTTGCCCCTCATGTCACCATGTCTTGCGCTACCTTTGTAAATGTGTCGTGTTCTGATTGGTTCCTTGTATTGCATGCGTCTTGTTTAATTAATACACATTTATACATGCGTATTATCTAATTTATATAATTATTCTATTTATGTTATTAGATTAAATATAATTCTAAATGATAGTAAATACTGTACTAATGATATACGAGCAAGGACTGCATCTAATCACTAATTTACTAATCCATACCTGGAGGAATGAAGAGTGTCCCCTTTATCTCACCCTCTGTCACTTCCACCCTCTGAACTTCAGGGGCCAGATACCAGCGTTCAGCAGTAGTTGATGTGAGGGGTATGTGATGCTTAAAGCCCCTAGCAAGGTGTCCTTCATACACAGTAAATGTCACTTTAACGGGGGTCTGGACATTGTTCTTCCGGAATCTGTCAATTCAAATTAGAATTATCTGTCAATTTGGTGCATGACCGTGAAAGATTTTCCCACGCATTTTTCGCTTCTGTTTCAAGTTAGACACAAATTCACCACGCTGACATGCTACTTAAACAGATAAAAATACTAGACTGTGACTGTGTGCTTAACAGCTTTCATTTGGGAAAGAAGCATTGAAAAACATTATGGAGAAATACAGAACTGTGAATTTAAAGTTGTTAATTGTATATAGTGACAACATATTTTAATTGCCAAATCGGAATATACAAATATTTAAAGGGATATTTCCCCCAAAAATGATGATTCTCTCATTAATTATTCACCTCATGTCATTCCAAATCTATAAGATGTTCATTCATCTTCAGAACAGAAATGAATGTTGTTGTTGTTTTAATGAAATCTGAGAAAGGGTCAGCAAGGGTCCTACCACAATCAAGACCCACAGAGGTAGTAAGAACATTGTTCAAATGGTCCATGTGATATCAGTGGTTAAACTGTAATTTTATGAAGCTATGAAAATACATTTTCTGCACAAAGAAAACTAAAATAACAGCAATTCTTCTGCATTTTCTACTGAGGTCTTGGGTTTGGATGACATGGTGGTGAGTAATTAACACAGGATTTTTATTTTTGGGTGAACTAACCCTTTAAATATTTCCCTATAAAGAAAATTAATGGTATTTTTTTTTTTTTTTTTTTTACATCTGAAACCAGTCTATTTTGACAATAAAATATTCTTACGTAATTTTCTTTCTTTTTTTTATGTTAGCACCTTTATGATAAAATTACCATTTCGATTTGCAAAGAAAAATAACAGTATATAGTTTTGGTATGACGTATAGAGAATAAATTAAGTTAACTTTAAGGTGAACTGTCTCTTTAAATTAGAAGTTCGTGAGCGCGAAGCGGTTGTTTGTTGCTCGTTTTTTAATTACTCACCGTCGACCTGGTTTACTTTCAGGAACAGGTCTCATGCTCCACAACAGACCCATGGCTTCAACTCCCTCAAATGTCCCGCCAAGACTTTTATGTCTGGAAACTGTGCATGAATAATTCAGTAAATCCTTCTATAATCCAAAAAAAAATGATCGTTGTAGATAGTAGTGTACCTTTAACCGTCCCTGAAGAGTCGCTCGTGTAGCGGCCGAACGCTTCCCAATCGTCTCCATCTTCAGAGTGAATCAGTGCGTGAAGAGTGATCCTATGGTCGGCAGGTAAGTGCTTAACTTCTACCTCGGTTTTTTCATCAACCAAGCAGCTTGAAGGATGAACAGAAAGTACAGGACCGTGCTCTGCCATTTTATAGCTCAAAAATGGACGCTGGAGTCGCTGGAAAAAAGCCTGAATGAATGCAAACTGTGGCAAAGGCTTTTATAAAAGGTTTAAGCTGGTCATTGTCCTATAGGACGGCTGTTCACACAGACACCACCTTATTTGGACCTGAAGTTCAGAGATAAACAAGCCCATAAAGACGTAACAGGTTATTGAAACTGGTCATAAAAGGCTCAAATAGATAGTTTAACTAAAGTGACAGGATTTCCTGCCATAAAATGTCATTAAAACTAATTTTAGAACACTAATAATAAGTGTATTCTTATGAGGGAATTATTTGTTGACCTATTAATTATTTACTTTCCTTGGCAGCCAATAAATTGCAATCAAATCTTGATATTATTGATATTAATACAATTATGCTGGCTTTTGTTATACTTGTGGTCTTTTTGTTACATAGTGATATATGTAGTTGCAATTTGTGATAGAAAATCACATTTAAAGAGAAATTTAAACAAACAAAATTACAGTTTGTTTCCATGAGAATAAGAAAATATGTAATATATACATTTTAAATAAAAAAGTATGTTTTTTTAATTGATATTTATACACTAATTTGCAGTTGAAATGCTGCTGTTTCACTGGAATATCAATATTACATTTTAATTATGAGGTTGCAAATAAACAATACAACACAACGTGGATAAATCATTAGCATGCATTCAGAAAATAATCATTTAATGCAAAGTTTCATCATTGCACACAACTACAGTATTTATGGACCATTTTAATAAATGACCAAAAAAAAAAATGTAACAATGATTGTCTGAACATCAAACTTTAGCTTTTAGCTATGGATATACACTTTAAATTAACACAGCAGAAGTGATATATTGTAATGTGTGCCCTAAACTAGGCCTACTCTTCAAACAGCTGATAGCACCGCATTCAATGTACATGTCTAACAATAAAAGACAAACATAAGTTAAAAATAAACCACACTTTCAAATAGGTAGTTACAATATTGAATATGTAGTGGTAAATCAGCCTCGGTTGCAACATCATAATAAGGTTTTACTTCAGATAAATGCTTCACGGTGCCCCTCCGGCGAATATGAGCTCCAGGGCGGCTTGGATGTCTCCGCCAGTGGCCTGCAGGGCTCTCAGGATGAGCTCCTCATCACGGATGCCCATGTCCCGCAGCTGCTGGAGCTGAGACTGCCACTGATTCTGCACATAATCAAACAGTCACTCCAGAATCAGTAAAGCCACTTGAACAAAGAAAAACGATATCAGATTTCACTGCATGCAAAAAGAAAGTCAGTCATAGGAAGAATGCATGCATTTTTCTGTGACGTCTCTATTTGATGGACTCTTGTGAAGATGAATCTGGTGTAAACGTCACCGGATGTTACTCACGTGTAAGCTGGACATGCTGGACACCTGCAGGGCCTGCTGCAGTGCCTGGTTAAACAGGTCGTTGGTTATAGGAGTGCCTGCAGGGATCGGGGACACTCCTGAAGAGGGACCCTGTCACAGATGTGTTCAGCTTTTAAATTAGTGCATGCAAATCTGTAACATTATATTAGACACAACGATGGTAAGTGGCCCACCACCACATATAGGCCTAATATATATGTATATATATATATATATAGATATACAGCCTAGATATAGATATAAAACCGCATGTTATTTTTTATGTAGTACTGTCCTGAATAAGCTGTCTCACATAACAGATGTTTACATATACTCCTCAAGAAAAAATAATAACTGAATTTATAAAAATGTCCCCGTTCATAAGTGTACCTAATATCTTAATACTGTGTGTCATTTGCTGGATGACTCACAACTGTCTTTCTGTTCTGTGATAGTTGTTCATGAGTCCCTCATTAGTCCTGAGCACTTCAGCTGCCTGCTGTTCTTAAGAAACATCCTGCACATTTTTTGGGTTTTCCAGCATTGTCTGCACATTTCAACCCTTAATGATTTTGAGATCAATCTTTTCATGCTGAGGAAAATTAGGGGACTCATACATAACTATTATATAAGGTGAAAACCTTTACTGATGCTCAAGAAGAGCTAGGGGTATTAACCTTTTAAATTGGATGATCAGGGTAAATTGTACTTGTATTTAGTCTTCTGGGAAACATTTAAGCATTTATGTCGCTTCTTAAGTGCTGTACCAAATGTGTGATGTAATAAATGTGATCTGTAAACAAAATAAGAAAATTTTGCACATCATCATCTTGGTCAAAAGTTTACACTCCCTAGCTCTTAATGCATTGTGTTGCCTTCTTGAGCATCAGTAAATGTTTTCACCTTCTATAATAATTATGTATGAGTCCCAGTTGTCCTGAGCGTGAAAATATTGAGTCACTGTTGGGAAGGGTTCAAAAATGCAGCTTATTCAGGACAGTACTACATAAAAAAACGTCAATTTTCATTGGCCCATGGAAACCTCTGTCCACACATTTGACTTTTTTGCCATTTTAAATAGTGTTCTATGTATTCTACACTCGTTTTATGTGTGTTTTTGGTTGATGCTGCTAAGATTTTTATGGGCCGATCAGACAAATATGGCATGAGAAGATGTATTTTCCCAGTCCAAAAAGTACCGGGAAAATGCCCGGTCTGCCAGATGGCCAGTCCGCCCCGGACACAGTAATGGGCACCGAAGAGTCCTGTACCTGGTTTCCTGTGGTTGGTGTAACAGCGCTGCTCTCAGGGGTGCTGGCGAGGGCCAGGGCGGTGGCCAGCTCACTTTGAGTAATGGGTCTGGGGCCCACGGCACCATTATAACCCAGAGATGCTGGCCTCATGCCACCCAAACCACTAGCAAGAGTGGACGGCCCTCCACGATTCCCCTACAGATGATAAACTGACTTAGGGTCCAATACTGATAATGCACTATTCCTAATGAAGAACAGTAAATCATCACAAACCGACTGGAAGTCCTCCTCGTCATCGGACATGCCTTCAAAGAGGAAACCTCCTGTAGATTAAAGAAAGTTTATGCATGAAAACTACTATGGATCACCAAAATGACCCATCACATTATGTAAATGGTGGGCAATTTCTCATTTAAATTGTGTTTAAGTGGACACCCACCTGGCATGTCGCTGTAGGAGCTAGAAGACACGTTTCTGGAGGAGCTAGCGCTCTGCTGGGGCGGCACGCTGCCAGCCACCGAGTGCAGCACCAGGATGATGGCATTTACCAGAGCCGGGTGGGAATTGGCCAATCTGGTGAGACAGTTAAGCTGAGGGTATGGCTCGATTTAACAGTGCAGCACATGATTAAAATGGCACACTCTGAGGCAGTTAAACATGATATGACGTTCACAACTGTTTGCCATCAGCCAAAATGGAAAGTCGTTTAAAAATGAAAGAAATATTTTAAGTGTGATTAATTATTATAAAGTCAGCAGCACACATACTTGACCGCTTATGCTTGAAATAAGACAAATATAGATTCTACCTAAATATGAATTTATTTAAAGAAATTAAATTGTATTATTATTTTAATTAATGTATGGCATAATAATTATTATTATTATTATTAATATATTAATAATATTATTATAACATTACTGATTTATTATATTATTATTTAAAGTAGTAATTATATTATTTTTATTATAATACTAATGAATTAATTCATAATAACATTGATTTATTTATTTAATGTTATATATTATGTATTTGATTATTTCTTATAGTAATAATTGTATTAGTTTAAAAATATTGTTTAAAAATTAATAACATTGCTGATTTATTACTATTATTTCAACATCAGTAGTAGTAGTATTACTAATATATATTTTTATTATAATAATACTGATTAATTAATAATATTACTGATTGTATATTTTATTACATATTTGATTGTTATTTTATTACAATAATTATTGTCAGTGTATTATTATATTAGTTAATGAATTATTATTACATTGTCAATTATTACTAACATTACTAATTTATTATTATTATTATTATTTTACATTTAACATGATTGATTTATGATGATTAATATTGTTAATCATGTTTATTATTAATCGCTAATTATTATATTATTATTGATTAGTTAATTAACAAAAAACGTTACAGATTTATGATTATTGATACTGTTTTTCTTAGTAGCATTGGTGGTAATAATAATATTGATTACTATTAATAATAAGAATAACAACAGTAATCATTAATATTTACCAGTGCATTAATAATATCAATTGTATTATTAATTGTTATTTACAGTTTACATATAGCACTATTTGTTGTTATTGTTGTTATTTCTTTTATTATTATTAATAATTGTATTGATTTATTTCTTTTAGATGAATTGTATGTAATGATGCTCACTCACGTGTCAAGCATGTTTGGGTCTGTGAATTGAATGAAGAGGTCTTTGTCCTGAAGAACCCCTAAAAATACATTCAATAAACATAAATAAGTCTTCAGCACGCCTGGTATTACAAATGCCTTCTGCCTGCACTCATACAGTACCCAGAGCCACAGGATCGCTGCTCAGCCCAGGGGTCGCCACAATGATCTGGTCGAGGGATTCCTTGTTGTTCAGCATCTTGAACACCTGGAATGAGTGAACAGCTACTCAAACGTGTTCCCAAGCATCCAGACAAACCAGCAGCAGAGAATCTGTATGCTGCTCCAGTCCACCTACCGAGTCTCTGTATGCAGTGCTGGTGTGAAGAGCTGCCTGTAAGACACGAAACTCCCTCGCAGCCGCAACCTTGTCCACCGGCTCTAAAGGAGAGCACACAGGAATAAATAATGGACTGTATTCGTGGTGCACTGTTCTCTTTTCGGAGCCCCACTGAAGATGTTTAACACGACTCACCGGGATGGATCTCGGGCTCTGGCCATGACTTTCTCAGGATGTGCACCGTGGATCCCGACTGAATCCCGTAGGACTCCAGAGTCGAGTCATCCTTTAACTTTCTGCCACAGTACACTAATTCTGCAATGCATAAAGATAATGGGAAAACTGTTTGCAATCTTGTCAAGATTCCTCTGGGGGTTATTCCCAGAATTGATTAATCTTTTTATTTATTTATTTTCGGAAACATGAAAGCATCTTTAGCAAAAGGGACACATTTTTTAAAAGTTATAGTTCCAGCTTGATGACTTGAATCCTATTATGTTTTGCGTTGTATTATATATTGCAGGGTAACACTTTATTTTACGGTTACGCCTATTAGTTCCTTATTAGCATGCATGTTACTAGAATATTAGCCATTTATTAGTGCTAATTAAACACATATTAATGCCTTTTTCTACATTAACTTATTCTACATCTCTAATCCTAGCTACCACAGTAACTATTAATAAACAGCTAATTAAGAGTTTATTAAGTGAAACGTTGTAGTTAATAGTTAACAAGTGTTACCTATTCTAAAGTGTTACGACTTACAATGTAAAACTAAAATAATGTGTCCCTCATTCATCCCGTATAATATTAGTTATATATAAATGTTGATAAAGTTAAAAAAATTTTGACTTTACAATTTAAACTGTAAAACTACATCCTACTTGTAAGATTGGTAACCTTTTACTTGATGTCTTCATATGTATAATGCTTTTTAATTATGCCCCTTGCAATGCAGCTTATGATGCATTTATATGAACTATTAACTACAGTTGTGATGCATTTAATACCTATAAATTCATCTTAAGTAACCTGTTAAAAAATTTAAATTGCATACGATTATTTATGAAAAGATTGAATGCTCCTTTTAAATCTGTTTTACTAAATTATTTAAACTAATATTTAATATATATAATAAATAAAAAATTTATAAAGCTGGAATAAATACTAGTAATTATTAAAAAAGTGGATTATTATTAAGATACCCAATGAATGGTTACTAGCAAAATTATAATTGCTACCAGCAACAATTGTAATACAAACTAGATAAAAGTGATTCGTTAATATCTGAACCACAAAGAATTCAAAGCATTTTTGTTAACATACTGTATATTGATATATCAATGGAATATTTAGCTTATTTTTATAGTAACTCTTAGCAAAGCAATACTAGTAGTATCTCATAAATAGACGATAAAATTGAACAATAGTCACCAAATAAAGTAAAAAAAATCATAAAAACAAATAAGCACTAGTAAAATAATAGTAAATAATAATTAAAGAATCATAAGCACTAGGCTACATGTAAAAAGGCTTAAATAACGGGCAAAACAAAACGAAACCGTTATTTAGTTACCTGAATAGCTTTTAATGATTTTAATTTGACTTTAAAGGTTCACATCAAATTATGACACTGTAAATAAAAGCTCGTTAGTGTTTTTAATCAGTCAAGAGGTGACAGCCTTAATAACATACTGTCGTCTAGTATTATATTGGGTCATATTCTTTACAATATATGTTACCAATGAGCTCAGGATCTGGTATGGCATCTGGGATCTGAGCTGACACGAGCTGCTTGAGCGTGGAGACCCGATACTCTCCGGGAGGAACATCTCCGGGCTCTGTCTCGGGAAACTGCAGCACGGACTTGGGAAGAGAAGGCTGATCCAGCAGCTTCAGAGACAGACGCCAGTCTGAGAGCGCCATTGAGCTGGACGGACTAGAGGTGGTGGCTTTTCTTTTGGCAACGCACAGAGACGACGAATATATATCTATCAATCCTGTAAACGCTATATGTCTTTGACATAAACAGAATCATGCGACTGTTTTCATCCGCGCGCCATGACGTCACGCAGGAAAGATGTCGGTTCTGGGAATTGTAGTTTTCCTGATGCGTTTACAGAATGTAGTACTCGCGTGTGAACAGAGAGAGCAGTGTAGCGGTGAGACGCGGAAATACTCGAAATAAAGCGGTTTTGGTACAATTAAAAAACAGCCAAGTGTCTTTTAGAAGACCCACAAAGCTTAATATTATCAAAAAACATAAAATAAATAAACGTTTATAATAAATAATTTAAATAAACGGAATTTCAGTTTAGCTAGTTGCTAAGTCTTATTTCAATTTATTTTAACCCAATGCAGGTCTTCTAAATAACTAAATCTGAAAAATAAATAAACAAATAATATAAACATGTTTAAAAAACTAATTAATATGACAAACTCACAACAAAATTACTTGATGAATTAGGCTACTAAACAAAGTTACTCTTACTAAACTGAAATTAACATTTGTGTTACTTGAAAGTAAAACATTAGCCTACCTAAATTTCAAATAAGGTAACATTTCTCATTTACATTTTTTTTTTCTTTTGACATGTGGACAGGTATGGTGCCCCATACTTGGAATTTGTTTAGGAAACTGCCCCTTTTTGTAAAACTAATACTGAAAATATGAAAAAACCCTGAAATATCAGCATCCCTGGTAAATATGATTAAAGAAGGCTGTGAAAATTAATTTGCATTGTTAATGCTTTTGATCATTATTAAAAAAAAAAATCTCAAATACACATAATTAGACACAATTATTGGCACCCCTAGAAATTCTTATGAGTAAAATATCTCTGAAGTATATTCCCATTCATATTCACAATTTTGAGCACTCAATGGTGATTATGAACATGAAATTAAAAACAATCTCCAGCAAATTCAGTTATCAGACACAACTGGAACTTCAAATAGGACTGGCTTCTATGATCAGATGAAACAAAAAATTAGCTTTTTAGCAGCAAACACTGAAGATGGGTTTAGTGAACACAGGGATAAAAAGTACCCCACGTACTGCTGTATTTTTAATGTTGTGGCCCTATATTTCTGCTGGAGGTCCTGGACATCTTGTTTAGACACGTGGCATTATGGACTCTATAAAAAAATCAATAAGTGACTGACTCTGTTATAAATCATATAACATAATCACATAATACAATAAAATTAATTATTATATTGTCATGGACTGCAACGTCTTGTAATTCATAACAATTTTTAAAGAACAATAATAAATAGCCTATATTAAAATAATAAAAAATATAACCAATTGAAAAAAACAATGACTTTATTTTTGTGGGGACACCAAATGTACCAGAATAGAATCATTCATATATATATATATAAAATATTATTTTTTAAAATTAATTATTATTAGTTTTTAAGTTAAACTAATGACAGACACAACAAAATGACCATGCCCACAACCGAGGTTCATAGTCATAATAATAATTAGTCATTTAAGTAGGCTACTTTGAAATAAATGCTTAGTGTTTTTCCCCTAAATTTTTCGAGTCATATTATCATATTATTAAAATTGTACATTTAATGAATATAGTGGTGCACAACCTGTCTGTGTGTATGTTTTATTTGGTCTTTTCACAAGCCAGCTAGGCAAAGTTAGCATTAGCGGTTAGCATTTCGATTGACGGCGGTTGCTCTGTTAACACATAAATCCCCGGTAAGTACCGTGTGTAATTTCAAATCTGTCATTTTTGCTCGTTGGCACGTGTGTAGTAACGATATCTACCAGTAGGGGGTAACTACACCATACTAACACCAGCAGCTTCACCTACAGGCTAATAAATAATACTAAATGAGCAGTTGCAGCCAAAAGCTATATAGAACACCTTGCACTCACATTTAGTCTTTCACAGGTAGTTGGCAATAATATTAAATCTATGACTGTTTGCTTTATATTCATTCATTCCTTTCCATTATGCTTTTTTTTTAATCAGAATTCTTTCATTTCTCTCATATCCATCAGTTTTCTGTGCTAGTCGAGGTTTTAGCGAGGTAGGACTGTATTTGTGCTGTCACGCAGTTATTCGCAGTGACAGATGGTCTCTTGGCTGGATACGCTTCTCAGAGAGCGCCAGTCTTCACCGAGCTCCTCCACTCGGAGCAGCACGCCTGACAGCGCCTGAGGGAATCAGGACACACCAGTTATGACAGGGATAGAGCAAGTGTCCAGACATTTCACACCCTGCAAAGAGACGCCCTGTTCAGCCAGAGCCGGTGGAACATGGCGCAGCTACAAAGGGACATCACTTTGGGCTTGTCTAAAGATCAAGACAAGTCTGAAAGTCTGTGCGGTGCAGATTAGAAGAACTGTAGTTGCTTGCAAACTACCACAGTGTCCACTCAGACTCTGGTCAGTTTGAAGTGGAAATCAGACATCGGCTTTGTAGCAGGAGAATAGGAGACTTTTTGACATTTTGCTTCAGAATAATGACTATGTGCTCTGGTTTGACATGCCACACTCTGTTGAAACATTATGCACACAACTCATTTTAACGTTTAAAAATGTAAAGACTCATAGAATATGTGTGCTATTACAGAATTTGTTCGATTTGTACGATGAGAAATGAAAAGTTGAGTAAACTTACAAGTTTAAGGCAACCCATCTCAGGAGAGTTTTCTCAACTTTTTGTTGAAAAAAAAACAAAAAACACTCAATACAAGAAAACTCAAAAAAAGGCCTGAAGCTGGTTGCCTTAAACTTTTTTCTCAACTTTTTTACAGTGTAGATAACACACACACAAACATAAAAGGACACACACACACACACACACACACACATAAAAGGATATAAAAAGACATAAAAAAACACAACAAAATTACGGAAAATTTCTTTAAAAAAAATCTTATAAACTTATCTTATTTCATCTATAGTTTCTCTAAAACTGAGAAATATTTCAATCTAATATAAAACAAACTAAAACTAAAATAAAATGAATAAAATCAGAAAAGAGAAAAATTTATTATAACTTAAAAGTCGCTGTTGCATATTTGCCAACCTAATGGAGTTGTCCGTTATTCTTATGAACACTATCTTAACTATATTTCTTTCAAAATTTCTCAGAAAAAAAAGAAAATTGACGTGTGTGTGTCTAAATAGCCTATGTAAATGTAAACTGTGTCAGTATTAATATATGAATTTCAGATTTTTGATTGCAGATTTGGTTATGTTGGCAAATTTGAGAAGTCTCAGAAGTAAGAGTTAATATAACATCTCATACAGCTGTTGCTCTTCTTCAAGCATTCTGCTTGAATGCTGCCATCCTTTAAACAAGCCCTTTTCTCAGTCACAGCACTTACTGTAAGGAAAGTGTGAGAGAGTCCACGAGCGTATCGGGCAGTGTTTGCGACGTGATGCTTGATGGAGTCTCTACCAGTAAGGTCACTTTACATTCACATCACACAGCTTGATTAATGGAGAGGCTGAGGAATGGATTCTTTAATTTGATTAATTAGGCTCAAGACCTTGTCTGCAGAGGTCTGATGAGAATTGAATATAAGCATTCTGAAGAGCCTCGAAACCCACATGAAGGGATCGTTATATATGGAATAAATGAACATTATGTGTCAATCAGGAAACTCAATGAATGAGGGAGAAGCTAATGGGTTTGATTACACGCGACCCCATTAAAACTTTTGTCCCAGTTTGGCCCCATGTGCATGAAAAGATTAGTGACTGGGATACAACTAATGCATCATTATCCTCATAAGCAAGCCTACTATCATGAGGGCCTTGCCCAATGATGCTGTAATTATCATTATTAACACCCTTTATAGGAAAGAGGAAGGAAAGTTTCTGTTTAGTGCGTTTCTATACGACCAATTTAGCTTTATGGCATGGTACATTACGTTTGCAAGCTCAAGATCTTGTACTAAACAAACTGTGAAAGCTCGTCTCTGCTATGGGACAAATAATCAATAAAAGATTTATTTTATTTATTTATTTTTACTTCTTTTCTCACAATTCAGACTTTCCTCGCAATTGTGAGTTTATATCTTAGAATTCAAACTATTTTCTCGCAATTACGAGTTTATATCTCAGAAATCAGACTATTTTCTCGCAGTTACGAGTTTAGGTCTCACAAATCGGACAATTTCCTCGAAATTACGAGATTATGTCTCACAAATCATACTATTTTCTTGCAATTACGAGTTTATATCTCAGAAATCAGACTATTTTCTCGCATTTGCAAATTTATATCTCACAATTCTTATTGTTTTCTCGCAGTTACGAGTTTAGGTCTCAGAAATCAGACTATTTTCTCGCAGTTACGAGTTTATATCTCACAATTCTTATTGTTTTTTCGCAATTACAAGTTTATATTTCACAGTATTTTTCAGGTAAATTCACATCTCATCATTAATTTTTAACGTTATTTCACAGTTCTGACTTTTTGTGACTCTTTGTGAACAGTCAATTTGTACTTTTCTCACAATTTTGGGTTTATATCTTGATTTTTGTCTCGCAATTCTGAGTTTAAATCTCACAATAAAAATATTTTTCTCATAATTTTTTAAATCTGAAATTCAGACTTTTTTACCTTTTGTAATTGTATGTTTAAATCTTATGCTGCTAACGATGTTGTGATGTTTTTGCGTGATGGTGTCATTAATGATGTAAAGCATTGTCATGAATGAAAATACACAATGACTTTACTCAAACTAAGCTAATTGCCCATCTTTGGCATTTAGATGAAAATTTTTAAAAAAGTCAAAAAAGAAACTGTAAAAAAAAAAGGGTTAGGTTAGAAAAAGTGAAACATATGCATTTGTTTAATAATTTGATGAACAGATGAATTTTGTTTTGTGCTATTACTTTAACTGTTCACTATGATTTTTCCCACGACAGACTGGAACAACTGAGCTCAGGGCAAGGTCAATATAAGTGTAAAGACGTTTATACAGCACCAGCATGTATTCAGAAACAACTGTCCTAATACAGCTCCATGTTCTGTCACAGGACGGACTCTCACAGAGCAAGTCTCAGCTCAGTTTCAGGCACAGAACCAAATTGCAGACAGGCTGTGTCTTGTTAGAAGTGCTTGCCTTGGAACCACAGTCTACCACATATAATCAGTAGTGTAACCATTTTAATAGCAACTGCAATAATCCAGCATCAGGAGAAAGGATCCCCTGGTGGAAGGAAATCTGACAAGAACAGCATGAACAGGAGACTGGTTATAATGTATTTTGGTGTAACAGAGAAGGCTCTGTAAGCAGTATACAGCATTGTGACACTGTGCAGTTGCTATTTCTGTCTGATCTGACTCAAAAATTGTTATTAGCCAAACCCAAAACCATAAAAATTACTTAACATAAAATATAAAATAGAAATAAAATGTATTTAAATGCATTTAAGCTAGTTGCCAAGGTAACATTTCTCATATTTGTTTGAAAGTACTGAAATCTCTCTCTCTCTCTCTCTCTCTCTATATATATATATATAGAAAACTTGATTTAAATGCACGTATAATTTAAAAAGTACAAAGACTAAAATAGACATATAGGGCCAGTTTCCCGTACAGGGATTAAGACTAGTCCTAGATTAAAATAAATGTTAAGAGCTGTATAAAC
>JAUCMS010000055.1:15203395-15218812 GCA_032357445.1 Enteromius radiatus
GGAAACAGAATTGATTAGTTCGTCTCTCGAGTCTTCGGGTTTGAGTCGTTCGTTCTTTTGTCACGTGACCACTTGGCGCTTACCGGCTCAGTCTCCGAAACAAGTGAATCAATAATTCCAATACAGAACCTATATGATGTTGCACAAATGCGCATGCGCGACTGAACGAATCACTCCCACGAGACGACTCGTTCTTCCTGAGTCACATTAAAAGTTTCAAGAGCGACCCATCACTAGTATGAATTCATATCTCATTGATTCACTTTTGTACCTAATTTACTTCATTTGTTTATATGAAATTTAATTCTCTAAAATGCATTTATTCCATTTTATTTATTATGTTTTTACCATATTAGCCACCTCATTGTTGAAAACGGCAATTCTTTCCACAGTATTTTCTGAAGAATGCCTGTAGTTTTATACTATATACATGTGCCTGAGCTTAAGCCATAAATGAGTAATAAGGGTATATATCTGTATCTATCCTTCACTTCTTTATGCTTCCCATCTCACCCCATTTCACCCACTGGCATTGGAATATTTAATATCTGTTTGTGCTGAAGGGAATTTGTCCTCCTGCTGTGCTAGTAACTGCATCTTACATAAGATCTCAACCATACGCTTATCAATATTCCTTCTCTCGCTTTACCCAGCTCTTTTTCTGAGCAGGGTCTCAAGGCTGGTGCTCACAAATCAAAAACAAAACAAAGCACGGGCGTAGCGATCCTGCCAGATCATAAAGTCCGTCTGAAGATTTTAATCAGATTATAACATGCATAAGTGGTTATATACAGTATGATGGGATATTGAAATCATATGACTGCACTGCAAAGACATTAGGTTGCTCCTTGTCAATATTAAGCAGCTTAGTACGTTATTTATGACGCAGTTATGTTTGATCAGATATGTTTCTCAGGGTTTTGATGATAAAGCACTGCTCGGATTGAAACAGCAGAGTTATTAATGATAGCTTGTTCTGTAATTCGTTGCTTCTGATTTCGATGAGCTCATGGCTTTGCTGCTGACGAACTTTCTAATCGTATTCAATCGCAGGATGTGCGTTCATGATGCATCAGATCGGCTATTCAGCGGCGAGCCATAGTAAGTAGTCAGACGTAAACAGGAAGAGCCCAAATGACAGGCATTCAACAGCCAGAATATCCATTCACAACGCACCTGCTGCTCCGAAGCGCACACAATACGCAAACAACGACAAGCTTACGCAAGGACTGTACAAACATTATGTACTGTATTTTCGAATAGGCTATGCATCGAGCCCTGCCAAGTATGATCAGCGCTATGTTGTTATCAGAGGGTTACATTTTTGGGACTCCACTGCTAGGCTCCTGTCTGGAGGAGGTATTAGATCATCTCTCGTGGGGTTGTGCCCTGTGTGCTGCTGTCAGACAGTTCATGTTTAATGCATTCCTGCCAACCGCACGCTAACTGATAGGAGATCAGAGTGCCGCTCGATTGAGAAACAATTGCTACCTTGTGAGGGGCGGTTTGACTTGAGGAGCCTTGCACACCTTGCAAAGCAGAAATGCTGACCTATAGAAATCCCCAAGCGTTGTGATTGTTGTCGGAGGCTCTGCTCATAACAAGTGGCTAGTGCACTTGCTGACTGCTGTGCAATTGCAATATGAGGTGGGTGAGTTCAGTAACTGTATGATGTATGCAACACCAGTGTTACATGTAATGGCGTTATGTAATATAATATGTAACTGTAATCTGTTACAGTTACTGAGAAAAAATAGGTAATTAAATTGCAGTTACTGAAATAATATCTGAATATTTTGCCTCTTTTTAATGAGGACATTGGATAGTTGGACAGTTCACCCCAAAACGAAAATTGTGGGATTAATTACTTACCCTCGTGTCGTTCCAAACCCCCGTAAGACCTTTGTTCATCTCCAGAACACAAATTAAGATATTTTAGATGGAATCCGAGAGCTCTCTGGCGCTCAATAGACAGCACTGCGACAGTAATGTTTCCAGGTCCAGAAACAAATATAAGGACATCGTTACATAGTAACATAGCATGGACATAGCATGTCGGTACCCTTGCACTTGGGCATCCGCTGTTCGAATCCTGACTCACGGACCCTTCCCGATCTTGCCCCCTCTCTCTCTCTCCCACTTTACTTCCTGTCAAGTATTGATCTGTCCTATCATAATAAAGGCTAAAAAATGCCAAAAAAGGACATCATAACATCAGTTTTTCAACTTCAAAGCTACGAGAGAACTTTTTGTTCGCAAAGAAAACAGAAATTGCGACTTTATTTAACAATTCTTGTTACTTTCATCTACTATTTTCAAGAGTATCACAATGGATATGCACACTTTACCCTAAGGCCGCATGTTCTCGTCAGCTGAAAACGCTTGGCTGTTAGTACTTGAGAGCGTAGCAGGTTTTTTTTTGTCTAAACCCCAGTGACGGATAGGGTTAGGTGTAGGTCATTCGTACAAATTCATACGAATTGGCAACGCGTAAAATACGTACGATTTAGCAAAAATCGTATTAATTCGTATGAGTGAGGTTAAATAAACGAATACGGGCTCGATACGGAATATCTGCTTACGTAATGGCAGACGCATCGCAAATTAAATGTTTCTCCAAACATTAGAGCTAAACATTTGATCTAATAAAGACAATATTAATTTCTCCACTGTTGTTCAGTCGTAGTACAGTTGGTAGCCCCAGCCCTCCTCTACTCTGATTGGTTGAACATTCTTCAACTCCCAGCGCCGATGAAAAAAACACCCAAACACTCTGTGCTCAACATGAAATAGGCGCTAAGTGCTTGGCATTATAAAAAACATGGCGCATCCATTTAGAACAACTGAAAAAATACACTAGCTGTGGGGGGAAATGCTTTGGTGGACAAAAGCCGATTCTGTGATTAGTAGTAAATCACCTTCACCTGCTTTCATTTACTACACAGAGCCATAGTTTACTGACACGCTAAGCAATATCACGTTCATAATCGCAGGTGATATGTGTGATAAAGGAGATTTACTACTATAACAAAAAAAACGGCTTTACAGACGAGATGCACATAGGCTAGTATGCAAAACGTCTACTTGGATAAAAATGGCTGTCGAAACTATACAACATTACAAATCACAATATTTATGTTTTTTCCTTTGCTTTTGAACACACAGAGCTTTGTTTTTGGTAGAAAATCACAGGGAAACTTCTCTTTTGTTAACAACAGATTTATAAACCAATCTCAAATTTGGGAAGACACTGTTATCACGTGCATGAAAACATTTTGTGATTATTTGATATTTGAGCTAAGCCAAACCAACATCTCTGTAATTTTAGTGTTAATTAAAACATGATTTTAGCCAGTTGACGACCAATTCACTTAATAATTTTGTTTAATTATTAATTATTATTGTATTAAACTTATTCAGAACCGTAGTGGTGTGGATTAAGAATTATGCAAATGTTTTTCAGTTACTAATTACATTTTCTAAGGCATTTATAGCAGTTTGCTAAAAATCTATGCATTCCTATTCGAAACTAAAACAATTTAACATATATTTGACAAAATACAGAAGTTATAAAAACTTTCAGGACCAAAAGCAAAAACAAAGACCAAAAAATCCATTAGGAAGATTGTTTGGATCCCCTATCTAAATCTAATTAAGTAGCTGGTGCAACAAAACCCATGCCATTCTAAAAAGTTACAACCGTTAACATTTTTTTTTTTTTTAGCCGATTTGTCTCGCAGTCATCTTACCTGCAGAACCCCAAGTAATTGCCAAACCTTCCCAGAAGGCTTTTAAACAGAGCGTGTTTGGAACAGAGTGTGAGTCAGAACAAGCATTTGACCAATTTAAACTTTTGTGAGAGGAAGCCTGATTTAAAAGCAGTAAGAACCGACCCATCACCACCATTGGGCTTCTAAAGCAATTGATTTTTACCTGGAGACTCTGAAACATCTGATAGCAACCATTAGATTCAAAAACAGATTCTAACCTCATACATTTTTCATCATGTATTGCTGCCTTCCCCATATATTTGCTCTGAAAATAATCTCCATATGCATGATCATATCTATCTACATATATATTTATGCAATTGGCAGACGTTTTTATCCAAAGAGACGTACGTGACATTCAAGGTATATGTTATATAAGCTACTGTTGCCTTGGTTTTGCTAGCAGCACGCTTCACTGATTAAGCTAGGAACGCTGATTACCAGAAGATCTCAAGGTTTGGTTAATTAACTATAAATGGGGGGGGAGAAGTGTTACTGCATTTAATAGTAGCCATGCATTCTGACCAAATAAAGTTCTTTGAACTTAGCTCAACTTACAATATTATTTAGTGGGGCAATAGCATTTTTTTGGACTTCAGTCACAGAAATGTTAGTGTATGGTTTATAAAGATCGTTCAGATTATACTGATTACCGATTGTCAAAATGCATAATTTAAAAGTAGTTTAAATGGACTTTTAAGTAGTGTGTAATAGTGTATATAAACAATAATTTTGTATATGAGATATCGTCTGGTAATTTTACCATTACCAGTGTTGTTTACACCATTGTACTATAAATAATGAAAACAAAAGTCAGTCTGGTTAGAACAGCTGAATTTCTGATGTAACCTATTTCATATAGAATGGGATCTGTGCATGTGCTGTTTTTGGCGGGAAATCTGTAGAATTCTAAACTGATTTAAAAATGATTCAAACGTGTCAAATGGGGTTCAAAATACACGTTTTATTGCTAGGTGGCAGCATAATCAAATTAGCTAACTTATTGAATTACACAGACACAAAAAGACACACATCGTAATTCTGTGTGTGTGTGTGTGTGTGTGCGGGGTCTGTAAGTGAGCAAAGAATTCCAAATCGTGACAAATGTGTGGCTGTTATCCGTGGAATAAGAGACAGCTGAAAGACAGATGAGCGTGTGGCAAAACTAATAACCATAACAAGATGTCAGTAGTAACATTAAGGCTCTGCTGCAAGGTGTGAGTGACAGATGGAGGTGTTAACTCAGGCAAGAGCAGCAGAGCTACCGGTGATGCCTGAACTTGGCCAAGGAGACGAATGAGACAAATCCAGCGGAGCTGTGACTGAGATGATGAGACAAATGCCAGTCTGGGACACTCATAGTCTCAGTGACAGTAATGAGGCAGATAGATATCCACCCGAGGAAAGAGATTAATTAAGGAGATGTCCTCTCACATAATGCTGAAAGCAGCCGCCCAGCACAAAGGGAGATAACCGCAAAAGAGATGAGACGTTGACAGGTGAGAATATGAGGAAATCAGTTGCACTCCCATTGTCTGATTCGCCGGGTGATAATTAGGCATCACAGATGACATCTCGCTTGTATGGGGGTGTCACACTGTATGTGGGGGGGTGTCATCCTGCAAGTCTTTCTCCTTGTTAATCTATCTGTTGTTTGCTGTTTGGGTGACAAGCTGTCCAGTCAACAGCCCTTAGGTGGACGTATCACAGGGGCATGAATGTGTTTGTGACCTTGTGTATGCTTATGAATTGTGTCCACTGTGTGTGTCTATTGGTTTTTGTATATTTAGGTAGTCAGTCAGTAATTGCATTTAGGTCAGTAATAAACTTTGTGAAAGCATGCAAGCATTAAAAAAGGTTTGTTTTGTCGGAGCTGATAGCCTTGTGGGGGCGTTGCTCCGACGTGTTGTGCAGTTACACTTTGAGTGACCCGAGTTCAGCTCCTGCCTCGGGACTTACAGGGATGTTCAATTCTGCTTTTGGAAGACCACTATCCTCAGAGGAGGACAGAAGTACTTGAGTATTGTACTTAAGTACACTTCTTGATTATCTATACTTTACTTGAGTTTTATTTTTCAAGTAAAGCAGTGTTGCTGGGCAGTATAGCTATGGTATAGTTGAGTTTATGGAAGCCCATTTCCGCCACTGAATGAAAAAATAATAAAAGGTTATTGCTACAGTACTTTTTATGTCTCAATTCTGACTTTTTTCCCCCAGAATTGCTTTATATAAAGTCACAACTGCAAGATATGAAGTCATTGCTTGATATAAAGACAATTGCGAGTTATGAAGTCCAATTCTGAGCGGAAAAAAGACTGATATGTTCTCAGTTTATATCTCACAATTGTGACTTAAATCATGCAATTCTGACTTTATAACTCATAAATCTGACGTTATATCACGCAATTTTGAGGAAAAAAAGGCAGAATTGCAAGATAAAATCATCTTTTTTTTTTTTTTATTTAAACAGGCTTCCATAGTTTTGTGATGCTGGAGTGTTAAAATAAAAAAAAAAATGATTGTGTCC
The DNA here is from genome assembly GCA_032357445.1 of Enteromius radiatus. Lineage (NCBI taxonomy): Eukaryota > Metazoa > Chordata > Actinopteri > Cypriniformes > Cyprinidae > Enteromius > Enteromius radiatus. Next base: position 15,209,693 of record JAUCMS010000055.1, read on the forward strand.
AAAAGTAATTTTTTCCAAAAGATGTTCAGGTGTTTAATTTCTATTTTTTTTTTTACATTCTTAAAAGCTCTCGTGTATTCAGCAGGTTGCTTCAGTTCAGAGTATGCAACAATAATGAAAGCAAGTACTTCTATACTTTCCCTCAAGTACAAATTTGTGTTCACAAATTTTCCTTGTAATGGAGTAATATTTGACCAGTAGTATCTATACTTTCACTCAAGTACTGGACTTGTGTACTTTGTCCACCTCTGACTATCCTGCAGCGATGAGCAATCCTGATCGAACACACCTGAATCAGCAAAGAAAGGTCTTAAAAATTACTAGAAACGTCCTGGCATGTGTGTTAGGCGTAGGTTGGAGCCAAGACATTGGGCCTCCAGGAGGAGGATTAAAGTCCACAACCTTTCACTTACAAAATCTCCCCATCAGCTTGTGCATTTTAACAAATCACTCCTTTAAACTTCAAGCAAGCCTGTATTGTGTGTTTTACCTCCCGGAGCTCTTTTGCCACGTCTTTGAGCTCAGCAAGAACTTCCTCCAGCTGTTCCATGACCATCTTAATGTGCCTGCGGATCTCTGCTCTCCGGTCAGGGCTCTGGCTCCGTTCAGATGGTCCTAGCACTGTACTGTGAAACATCCTTCACATGGGGACGACAGCAGCAGCAGCAGCAGCAGCCAGGAGAGAACAGGACACTGGGCTTCATGTCTGAAGCCCACCACAGTGTTGTTTGGCCCTAACTGAATGAAAGACCCATTCCCTGGTCCAAACATTTTAGCATAGCTTTTTTTTTTTGCTGATGTTGGGAAACTTTGAGTCCAGGAGCATCTAGTATCTCTCAGTAAATTCAAAAGGAAAACTCAATTAAAAAAGAAAGAGGGCATCAAGAAAATTGGAAAAGTTTCAGCACTGAAATAAACAGTTCTCAGCAAAGCTTTGATCTTTTTCTGTATGATGTTCAAATTAAATCAAATGGCATCATTTTTGGCATGAAAGAAGCTTTGTTCTTAAGACAGCCAGCAAATAAATAATTAAGACACCATTTTGAGCTTCTATTTTGAAAGGTTTGTGACACACCGAAGGTCAGTCTACCAGCTTATGTGGGACATCTGTCAATCTTTTTACCTGTTTTCCACATCTACATAAGCATCCTCTGTCCACTTTTTCAAAAACATATACCATACAGAGTGTTTTCCAATAAAGTGAAAGCTTTCAGAGTAGGAGCCATCAGAATTTGATTTGAAAAATATACGTATCCCAAAAGTGCACTGAGAATTGTGAAAAAGAAAAAAAAAGTCACAATGCCAATCAAGCTGGCAGAAAAAGAACACATCCGATGTGACACCTGGGAGGATGAGCCAAAAATTGCTTCTCTCCGAGGCAATCCTGACAGATACTGCTATGAAGAACCATCACCCCGAGACATAGAGTGTTCCGGACATCCAGTTCAGCTAACCCACACCAGAATTTCAGCATAGCTTGTCTTCTGTGGCTTTGGTCCAGAATTGATGCCGTTTGGACTTATTGCTGCTCCATATGTCTATAAAAAGCTTCCGCAGAGTTGCCAGGCTTTTCCCACTGTGCCCTCGTACCATGCAGCGTATCTCCTACCCCATCTGAGCACGCTCAGATAACACTAGAAACGGATGCATGCTCAACACCTCTCTTGCAATGTTGTCCTCTATCAGTCACTGATGCTCAAGCACTTAAGAAACCTCCCCCTTTCCTCTCTCTCTCTCCCTCATTCACTCAGCCTCAAACACTCGCATTCGTTCTCTATGATCTCTCTTCCATAACTCTTCCCTCCTCTTTCATACTTGCTGCCGTACACACACTACCCTTTAGTCCCGCTCACCCTTGTCCTGTCGCTTCCATCCTACTTCCGACAAACATATCAATTCATGTACACTTTCAAGCTCGCTCTCCGCTCAGATCTTTTCAACCACTTGCCACCTCAGTTGGGGAAGCAAATTAATTCAATTCAGTGTTGCAGTGCAGGCTCGTGAATTGTGAATGTGACGGCTCTGCAGCAATAGAAGCGGACCAGATTATCCCATTTAGATCAGTAATGAATAGAAGACAGACGCAAGTACATCAGGAAACCGCTCGCCCTAACCATAATTATGCGCAAGAGATGCTTCAGCCTCCAGTATTCATTTTCCTGTTGCTCTCTTCAAATCACGAATCGACCAGGGGACTGTGTCAGCAAGTTTGAAATTCTAATTTACCTTTCTATAATGATTCTTCAAAACATCCTGCGAGGATTGTCCCAAACAAAGGCCCTCATTATTTCTTTGGTGTCTCTGGTGGGAACTCTGATGAGAACTATCAGGGAAAAAACAACAGGGTTTTGCGCAAAACAAGCAGTTGTTTGAAAGGTGTATTCATGCATATGGTGCCGAACAGTCATCTGGAATTACAGATACAATTTGAGATCAAAGTATTAAGGAAAGTAACATGATCGGTTGTGCTGCGAACATTAATGATGCCTCAAATAGTGAGACTTGCTGGGGAAGGTGTGCTTTTATGTTTGGAGCGTTTGGACAATTTTAGCCTTGCAGATGGTAAAACAGGCCAAAATGATTTTAAGGATAGATCCGAGTCATTTCTTAAGGGTGATGCATTTTTTATTTAGGTTAATAAAAAAAACACATAAACACTCTAGCAGTGCATGGCGACTACCCTAACAACCCCAAAGCAATGCAATGAAAAAAACAACTCCCTAGCAACCACAAAGCAATGCAATGTAACACTCAAAACACCTTAGCAACCGCAGAGCAATGCAGTGTATTGCCCAGAACACCCCAACAACTGCATAGCAACACAACTGAAACAGTCAAAACACCCAAACAATCACAAAACAATGCAATGTAACGCCCAGAACACCCTAGCAATCAGAAAGCAATGCAATGTAACACTGAGAAAACTCTAACAATTGCAAAACAATATAATATAATGCTCAGAACACTCTAACTATTACAAAACAACATAATATAATGCTCAGAACACCCTAGCAACCACAAAGCACTGCGATGTAACACTTCAAACACCCTAGAAACTATAAAACAATGAAATGTAACAGTTAAAACACTAGCAATCATAAAGCAATGCAATGTAACATTTAGAACACTCTAACAATTGCAAAACAATGTAACACCCTAGCAACCACAAAGCAGTGCAATGTAATGCTGAGAAAACTAACTCAAAACACCCTTTCATCCACAAAGCAATGCAATGTAACATTCAAAACACCATAGCGATTGCAAAAGCGATACAATGTAACACTTACAACACCCTAGCAACCAAAAATCAATGCAACGTAACACCCTAGCAACCACAAAGCAACCAGATGAAATACTCCAAACACCCCAGCAATTAAAAAAGCAACAATGAAATGTCCAAAACACCATAGTAACTGCAAAGCAATGAAACATTTAAAAGATTTTAGCAAACGCACAGCGAAACCACGGCATGCACAATTAGCATGTTCAAACACTACTCGCATTTGCTTTAGAAAATATTCCTAGTGGTTGTTTAGATGCTTGACACTTTGAATGACAGCATGTTCACAGGCACTAAAAATGTACTGAAGTGCTCCATTTGATTAAAAGTTGGAACTGAGGACTAAATGCTGAGCTTTTGAGATTTGCAGAAAGCTAATGCTATTGTAATTGCATGTGTGGCAATTTATGCATGCATTTAGGGCTTAGTACTAGCTGTTGAAGGAAACTTATTTTGAATGCCCTAAAATGGTTTTATTTTCATTCACTGCTAACTGAATTCTTGTCCGTGAAACAGAATACCAGCTCCGAAGATTTTTGTCATCCGTTCGTGTCATAGCCAAATGCATTTCGTTCTGAAAAGACTGAAACAAAAACACAGTTCCTGATTTCTTACAATCTTTTCAACGAATGCAATGTCAGTGTTTCAATGAAATGTTCTAACAAGGTCTTTCATTGAAGAAGATATGCTGCTTCTGTAAAACTCTTTTAAACAGTACTATGCTAATGTTGTGATTTATATGCAGTTCAATGGGTATATTTTCCAAAGTAGAGACCAAATGCAATCTACGCAGGCTTTTAGTGCCATCTACTGATGGATATGCAATGCGAGACACTGCAGGTGAATGAAAAATTAACTAGTTATCACCTTACTTACCTAGTTGATTGATTATATTGATAATTGCAAACATTATTTGTTTTACAATATATGCAAAAATGAAATATGTGCTAATTTGCATATATTTCTAGAACAAAAATCTAAACACTGGATGAAGCCAGTGCAGAACATTCTTATTTATTTATTTATTTACATATTAGAGTGAGAGGAAATCTCATTTTGTCACTCCATAATTCAGAAAATGCTTAGAACAGACAGAAAATAAAAAAAATGTTGTTAATTATCAAGCAAATTATATAAGAACAAATCCATCTGTTAAAACCTTCAGGATGTAGACAGGGATAAAAATGTCAAGTCTGGTGTGTGTGTAATTGCTACTGTCGTGGAGAGATATGGCTCAGTGTAGGAGAAAAAAACAATTTTGAGAAAATGGCCTTTAAAAATATGTATTGTAATTGAAATCTATTGATATAAGTAGAGTAAGTGCTATCAAACAAACACTTAACAATGTCTTTTAGATGTTTTTTTCCACTAGTTAATATGTTAAAAAACAGGGTTTCCCCTTAAAGCAAAACTAATGTAATAAATTCAATACATTTATTAGTTGCTATTTCCATTTAAATGTTTTATTTTAGTACATTGTAAAATTTTGCCTTGGCAACATGCTCAAATAATAACTTTAATGCCATAAAAGAGTAAATGTCATGTTTACTGAATGGACTCAGGCACAGAATGCAACATTATATGTTTATTATCCATCAGGGAGAGACAAAATAATATAAAAGTAATACAAAATGAACCAAAAACAATTAATTTCAAACTTCAAAAACAACCACCTTCAGAAATCACAACTATTGAGCTTCATGTTTGCATGATTGATTGATTTTAGAAGTAGAGCTTTTCTCAGGAAACTTAACATGTTAAAGTATTTTGCATTAAATACAAATTAATTACTCTAAACATAGTAGCTGAGGGAAAAAAATATGGCTGAATTGATATTAGTACAAAATAATTGAAAAATGAAAGAGAAGTAGATAAAAAAAAAAATGAAAACCTGTAAAATGTACTGGACTGTAGTTCTTGTCTCCAAGTCAACAATACATTCCACTTTAGACGTGACAAAATAACTAACATCTACACACATACAGAGTGCCTTTGTACACATGGCACAAGGTTTGGTTCAATTCACAAATTTACCAAGCACCACACACAACTCACTATACAAAGACAACTATCTGTTTTGTGTTACTCTACTGGCATCTTTCCACTCACTTAACTTTACAGTATGAACAAGGCTTTATCTACTCTTGGGATACATAGGCGTGAAGATCAGGGGACAAAAAAACATGGCGGGTCTTGGAAAGGACAGTGACCTTAGCTTTTGCTGGTGCGGCTGAAATATAACATTCACACGTGTTGATGTGATCAGATCATGCATGACAGATATCAATATTGCTCCTGCCAGAGTTTTCTTGTTAGATGACCATCAGAAAACAAACATGTAAAGTTTAATACATCCAGTCCACTAGAGGGCACTGCAGATGTCAGTTAGGGATGAAACCTCAGCCGAAGCTTTGCACAGGAAGTCCTGTCTTACCAAGCCCCACAGCAGTGTGTACTAAACATCAGATTGTGAAACAATTTACGCTCAAAACACCCAAATACACACATTATCGAAACATCAACAAAAAGATCTTTACAGAAACAAAAGAAGCACGGAAAAACATCCCAAACGAACATGAGTAATATCACAGATGGGCATTTCACAGTTCTTGAAATGATTCAAAATATTTTACAAGCCTTGATAGAGACATTAAGATGACGTATTACATATACTGTACACTATTATATTAATCTATTTCATACTTTATTTTCATATAACTATAACCCAGTTCCACAGTCAACTGTCTATTCATCACTGACCGGCTGTAAATTCAGTCGAATTGGAACAACGATTCTATATAAGTGTTCTACTATATATTACAAATCCGAAAGAGTTTAAATAATCTCTAAATATCTGTCGTTTTGAATTTCACACAGAAATTGCTTGTCGATGCATAACAGAGAAAATATTTTCAGAAAAATCGTAAAGACGTAACTTTGGGAAAATGTGAAGTACTACAATACATCACTATGAGAGTAATCAATAACTAATATGATACTGTATATATATTGTACTTGAGACAATATTACTTCGTAATGTGCTTAAGTTGTACGGTTTAAACAAGTGGGGAATAAACCACCCAGAAGCCATATTTTATAGACTTATAAACTAAAATTCAGTCGGAGATTATACGCAAAATAACAATTTTTGTGACAACGGGAACATTAAAAGAATCTTCGCAGATTCAGATAATAATGGATTGAAATATATATAACAAGCCTGTAATTAAGAGCAGATTAAATATTTACTATATTTGAGAAATCAACTAATGTTCAAATAATTCGTCCAGTCCATTAAATCCTGAGGTAAAGAAAACACTGTTAACAATCACTAAAACCTCACAAATGAAAATACTAACAACTAAAACAACGTAAACATATGGCTTTCCTTGTACCTTCACAGAAAAAGAAAACAATCTTTCGTTGTACTTGCGCTTGATGGAAAGAGCTCAACACAAACAATGTACTGTTTAATGTTCAAATGAAATACCAATATACTTCCGAAAGCTGATAACTTCTCTGTGTGCATAAGCGTCGTAAAATGTGACAGTAAAGATGTATTTGCTAAATAGTGGAAATGTGTTCTCGAATACAAACAGCCAAACAAAATATAGAACTGGCTTGCAAATACCACACAGACGAATCTGAGATTCTAGTTACTATAGAAACATAGTGAGCTTTGGAATGCTTCTAGTTCAGCCATGTTTGAAATACGATAGGTGGAGAAACACTACATAACCATTAATTAAATCTGCCGTAATACCACATGGCGAGACTGATACTTTCCTATTGAGGGGTTCTAAATACCCAAAGCAACTCTTGAACCTATCGCACACTTTTAAAACGGTTTAAGCATAAGCTTATATATTGTGGTACGTACTGGTGGAAATTCGCTTCAATTCAAATTGGTTTGATGTGTATCTTTCTTTGCTCCCTTCCCCCGTTTCAACCAAAGACTTTTTCCCTCTGGAATTCCCTCCAAAATACCCTGTTTCTGTCCCCTCCCCCCATTGTGACTGAAAAGGATCTACATTGGCTCGTCGTAGTTGTAGGTTGGGGCGGCCGAGTACTGCTGACCCTGCATGGCCCCCTGTGCAGCCCCCATAGCTGCCTGCTGTGCTGCCTGCTGGACGTGAGGGTTCTTCCAAGCACCGGTGGTCCATTCTTCCTGAGCCTTGCTTATGCTGCCCCCGCTGCCCCGGTAGAAGCGGTGAACCTGACACAGAAGAACATTTTATGACTCAAAAGTTTATAGTTCAGAAGATCACCCAACCAATAAACCAATGTTTATTTGGTTTCACTAAATCAGAATAGATTTAAATAGATTTAATATACAGATAGCTTTCATTTAGGCATCAGCTTTGATATTTAAATTTAAAGGGATATTTAAATATTTAAATTGGGGCCGATATGCAAGTCAGTAATTATTTTCATAGAACCAATAAGCAATAAATGACAAATATTTGATAATAATAATAGTATAAAATAATCTAAAACTCTTGTTAAAGACTATTACTCTTTTAAAGATTAAATAAAATAATTTAAATTTCTGTTACTAAACCAATAACCGCTAAATTGAAGATATTAAATAAAAAGTTATGTGATTGTGTAATATTTTATTACATATATTTGTTGGTAAACACACACACACACACACACACACACACACACACTAAAACCAAAGGTTTTGAATGTTTTAAAGCAAATGTAGTTATCACAACCTTACAATTTTGAGTATACAAATGTATAATCATTTCAATAATTGTTAACTATTAATGTTTTTAAATAATTAGTTGTATATTTCAATAACTAAATAATGTGGATGATATGTAAGCCAATCATTATTTACATTCAACCAATAATCAATACATTTAATAATCAATAGATTTTTGGGGGTAAATCTGAGCACAGTTCAAGACCTTCTTCAGAATCTGTGAGATTACTGAGGAATTTTGTGCGGGAGAAATTAATTTATGTTAATCAACAAAAAACAATCTTGTTATTGTTACTATTAAGGTTATTATTAAAGTATTACACACAGCAAAAATGTGCAGTTGCTTAAATTTTAGGAAATTTCATGAGATCTGCGTGAGATACCTTGGTGAGGGCAATGAAGGAGAGAACAGCCACAGCGGTGAACATTATGGTTGGAATCAGCATAACAACAGCAGAGCCAATATTAGTGCTGAAAAAAGTGATGGTGGCCAGCCAGCCGCTGTAATACACATAAAGAAGACATGTTTTCTTCATTAACAAGGTAGTTAGAAAGTAAACTACATGCAAAGCTTGTATAAAATTTAGAATATAACTTATAATCCTAATATAACCTAAACAGACCATAATATATGTGTGCTAAAAATATTTCATGACGCAGAAGAGTACATGAGTCATTCGAGTTTCTATAGGGTAATATCAAACTGGAACTGACCCAGCTTTCCTGTATGTGTCCACACTACTGCTGGGATGAAAATAACTCAGTCTGGCTTGTTTTGCAAACCACTTCTGGATTGAACATGGACTAAACTGTCTATCTGTCTGTCTGTCTGTCTATCTATCTGTCTGTCTCTATATATCTATCTATCTGTCGGTCTCTATCTATCTATATGTCTGTCTATTTATGTGTCAGTCTATCTATCTACCTATCTATCTGTCTGTATCTGTCTATTTATCTATCTGTCTACCTGTCTATCTATCTATCTTTCTCTATCTATCTATTTATCTGTCTACCTGTCTACCTATATCTATCTATCTATCTATCTATCTGTTTATCTATCTATCTATCTATCTATCTATCTATCTATCTATCTATCTATCTATCTATCTATCTATCTATCTATCTA
>JAUCMS010000055.1:15228721-15249096 GCA_032357445.1 Enteromius radiatus
TCGGGATAAAAACCGTGAATCGTGATTTCCCCAGAAAAAATCGTGATATGATATTTTTTCCATATCGCCCACCCCTAAGTCAAAGTGTCAATTTCTTAAAAAAAAAATGCGTTCTAGGCTGTTGATATATTGATTGTTGATCAATCTAAAATCTAAAATTTCATATCTGAGTCTTTTCCATGTTGAAATAACACTACTGTGTGGGGTAAGATGTACCACTTTTTACCTTGTAGGCAATAAAAACCCTAACCCTAACAATAAAGAAATCTTTTTCAGAACATGTCTTCTTCAAAAGGCTGATACTAACAGACGGGTCTTTTTGTTGTTGTTGTGGTCTATATATTTTTTCCCTAAATAAATAAAAATTGAATGAATACATGCATGAAAAAAAAAAAATATATATATTATTTAACAAATAAAAAGGCATGTCTGTCAGATTGTATCTCTCTCCTGCAGTCTTTCAAACAGTACTACGCTACATACTTTTTAACAAAATAAAAAGATGTAAAATTTTGTGTAAAATTACCGACCAATAAGATCCCATCGCAGCAGATATCTAAAATTCATCTCATTGTGTTTCAGATTCCGAGAGCATTGACCATAAGCGTCTGAGGGCCAGGAACAGTGAAGGAGGGGAGGTGCCCGAAAAATACTTTGTGGTGACCAACAACGAGCTTCTGAGAGTGAAGTACCTGCTGGTGTACTCTCAGAGACGCTACCGGTCACGGTGAGTTACGCAAAACATACTCATTTCAGCTCATAGTCATACAGTAGCTTTTTGATCATTGAGAAATTAGTAGTTCACTCAAAATAAATGCTCTCTGTGGAACACAAACGGAGACTTAATGTTATGTCCAAGTCACTTTTCCATTCATTTACAAGATTTATTAAGCTTTATAGTGATGAACAGAGAAAAATTAAGTTATTCTGAGCAATTCATATAGACTAGTAATGTGATCTTTATCAAATGATTGACTGAAAAGATCTTATAAATGAAATAATGAATCGTGGGCTGATAAGCAAGATTTTCAGTGAATAACAAAACAACTTTCATCTGTTTCTTCTGACACAAAGCCATCATATAACTTATATATCATAGACTAATACAGCAATAGCATATTAGTTACTTTTAGGATACTTTTGTGTTGCTTTTTTTATTTTAACATCTTGATATACTTTGGTTGTCATTAAAGGATCAGTTCGCTCAAAAATGAACTTTTACTCAGGTCATCTGAGATGTAGATGAGTTTGTTTATTGAAACAGGTTTGGAGAAATGTATCATTAATGCTCTGCAGTGAATGGGTGCCGTCAGAATGAGAGTCCAAACAGATGATTAAAAACATCGCAATAGTCCACAAGTAATCCACGCCATCATGATGTAAAGTGAAACTCTGCCATCATAAAAATGTTTTTAACTTCATACCATTGCTTTTGAATAGGAGTTCTCTATTCACAATATTGCTTCCTCCAATGAAAAAGTCACCAGCTGAGAAATATACACAGTCCAAACATTGTGTACAAGCAAAAAGAGTCCAAAGAAATATGATTTTATTGTTAAGATTACAACAGGGATTGAGGAGGCCTTGTTATTATAAATGATATTTAAAAATGTTAAAAATCAGGTCACAAGACATTTACTGATGGACAGGAGTGGTGTGGATTATTGTGATGTTTAGACTCTAATTCTGACGGCACCCATTCACTGCAGAGGACCCATTGGTGAGCAAGTGATGCAATGCTACATTTCTCCAAATCTCTTCTGCTGAACCAACACACTCACCTACGTCTTTGCTTCACTATTTCTTTAAACGAACAGAATGTCTATGTTTTTCAATATGTTTAAATAAAGCACCATTCTGTTCTGATTCCAGACAAGCTCGAGGGACATCGTGGCTCGTCAGACATCATTTCGCCATCATGATGGGCCTGTATCTCCTGCTGCTCATATTCATCGGTGCCTTCAACTCGTCCGCTTTTCAGTCGTTCTGGCACAGAATGTTCCGGTGACCCAGTCCGCTGCACACATCACACAAACGCTCACGTCCAAAGTGCCTTTAACTCACAAAGACTATCATGAAAAATAGACTCAGGAACAATTTTCTTCAGCTCAACGTGACATTCCTTGGTTTTTACAAGCTTTTTTTTTCCATTTCCGTTTCGTAGATTTACATAAAACACTCTGCATCCGTCAGAGGTAAAGCTGCAGTACGAGCGCTAACGTTAGCAGACGCAGCCGCGCACCTAGAATGTTACATGTTAGCATGTAGCCTGTTTTGACTTTTTCCGAATGATGGGTTCACTACATTAGTTACAACCAAATGATCAAGACAAAGCGCTGTTTTTACCTGCCTTTTCAGCTTAGACATTGGCAAAATTGCTGCTTGTATTACGAAATAATCATGTAGGGAGAGCTGTGTGCTTTTATATTAGAAATTTTTCAGTTTTGGAGCCAGTTCACATAAACGTAGGTCTAGATTAAGTCAACTATGCAGAAGACCCATGCTGTAGTGGTCAGTTTTATTAAAACTGTAACGGAAATTAGTCTTGATATTGCATAAATGTCTCTAACTTGAATAATCCAGAGGATCCAAACTGAGAAATGATTTAAATAAATAAATGCAACAATTTTACAGTGTGTTTCTTAAGGGCAGAGTGAAAAATTGGCTGTTGTTGTAGTTTATGGCTCTTGGCACGCCAAACGATGTGTCTGGCCATTGTTTTTATCAGTCTAAAACAAAAGCCGTGATATATTACTGATAACAAGAGCGGCGTGTTTTTCATCTTGATTTGTGTGAACCGTACACTTTTCTTTAATATATAAATTTTTTTTAAACGCGGCGGCCATATAAAAACTCACTTTTCATGCATAAAATACTAAGACTTAACTAAGAAAAAGAGAAGTTATTCAATATTAAATCAAGAGCTTATTTGTTGCATGTCATAAACAGTATTTAATGCCAACATATTTATCAGAATAAAGATTTTCTTTCCTTTATGCAGTTTCATATGAGAATCGTGGACAGGTTGATCTGTTATGGATCAGGGCTTTGATGGACGTCTAATTGCAGGCTCATAAACACATTGTTATTCAGTAACAGGCCTGACAGGAGTAGGAACGTGTTTACGGTGGGCACTTTTGTTCTGAAGGAGTCAGCCCGACCTTATTAGTCCATTAGTCCAAAAAAAGAGCTTTCTGAAATAAAAATGCAATTTTATTCATTTAACATTTGCACATACAAATATCAGAATGTATCATTGAAGAAACTGACAGATATATTATTAGTAGCCATGAAAATGCAGTTTTACTAACAGAAACAACAGCTGTACAACAATAATGCAAGTAATTTCATTTTTTTCAAATAGTCAATAAAAATAGCTGCCTTTTATGCTGCATTTCAGAACTGGATTACAATATTTGGATTCTTCTTAAAATGTAGAATCAGTTTGCAGCAGTCGGACAGGAAGGAGCCAAACACACAAAGAAGCCCTCAGAGTTATTCTGTTGAAAGAATATTGAATAAATAATAAATAATTTATATATATATATAATATATTTAGATGCATGAGTTTATACACACATAATTGATATTGTATATAAATTGTATATAACATGTTTCTTAAATGTATACATGCATGTGTGTGTATTTATATATGCGTAATAATTAATAATAATAAATAAAAAAGTGTATGTATATGTAAAAATATTTTCCATAAATTACAAATTAAATATTTAATAGTGTATATAATAATAAAAAAATATAGAATACTCAAATATATTTATGAATAAAATTGTATAATAACATGCAAAACTACACTACCAATATGACAGATAAAAAAAATTCTGAATATATATATATATATATATATATAATTTATTTTATTTTCATTTTATGATCATTTTATATATAATTTAACATGTAAATTAAAGAGTAGTTCACCCAAAGAATCATTCATTCATCTTCTAAGCACAAATTAATATATTTTTGATGAAAATCTGACAACAACAAAAAAAAAAAAGGATACTACCATGATCAAGGTCCAAAAACGTAGCAAGGAGATTGAAAAATAGTCCATGTGACGTCAGTGGATCAACCATAATTTTACGAAGCTACGAGAATGCTTTCTGTGCGCAAAGAAAACAAAAAATAATGACCAAGAGACAAATTGTTGAATATTTTAAATTACGGTTGATTTTGCCATCTATGGAGGGTCAGAGAGCTCTCTGATTTCATCACAAATATCTTAATTTGGGTTTTGAAGATTAACGAAGGTCTTACGGGTTTGGAAGGACATGAGGAGGGTGAGTAATTTAAATTTTGGGATGAACTAACCCTTTAAAGTTTCACATTTAATTGAATTTATCAGTACTATTGGCTGCATTGTAACAAACCCATAAATAAGCAGAAATGGCTTTTGTCAAAAAAGAATGACTGCTCGGGGATGAAGTTCACCTGTAGGCTCTGGTGGCAGACGGGTGGGTGTTTTTCTCGCACGCACCGGCCGAAGCGATGCAGACACACGTGGTCTGTCGGGGAACAGGACTGAGGACAGGATGGAGGCGTGAGAACCAGGCAGCTGGAGCAGGTGGTGTGCTGGCAGTGACCTCCACACTCACGCTTCTCCAGCGATACGGACCTGCAGCCCCAGAGCAAGACGTTCATCAGACACTGAACAGATGAATCAGAAATCAAGACTCCAAGCTGAAGTTACCTGGCTGAGCATATTTCATTGGGATTGGCCTTGCAGAACTCCCATGTGCACTCAGGTCTGCAAGAGTCGGCCGTGAAGACCTCCAGCGCTGTTTGGAAATCAACAAATAATAAAATACATTGTGAAATAACAAAGAAAAAAAACCGTTACAATACGGATGCAGTTCTTCAGGAAAGCTTGTGGATTTCATCACCGTCTAGATAAGAACAATCGGAACTTTGCTTTTATGGGAAAGTGCTCCGAGATCAAAGGAATCCTTGACTGCCGTATCTCTTTTCACAGTTTATAAATTAGATTAACCTTGATGGTGCCGTTTTTTTTTTTTTTTTTTTTTTCACATGAGCGCAAGGTTAATCCATAAGCAGGTGCACGCTCTGCAAGAATAGATCGTACCACAGGGGTGGTTGTGCTTTTGGATGGCACGAGCCGACAAATACGATGAACACCACACAATGGACCCCTTCTTATAATATATGCCTTTTTAAAGTAATATTTGACTGATATACTAATGTTACTAGACAATGTTCCCAAAATTAAATTAGTAAGTTATCCTTAAAATATTAAACTTTTTCTACATGTATAGTGCAAATTAATTTGTAACGCACTTTTTTTATATTTGTTTTGTTTATAGAAGATGGATATATTGTTATAGCTTCTTTGTCTATAGCCATAAATAGAGTAAATACAAAAATGTTGTTAAATAATCTTTTATAGTGAAACAAAAACTGTCAATAAAAAATAATATAAACTTTTATTAGATATTCCATGACCGTGAGAATTAAATTTACTCCAAAAAGGGTTTTCACAGTGATGCCATAGAGGAACTATTTTTGCTTCCTCAAGTTTTAGCAAACAGTTTAAAAAAAGAACAAGAAAACTGTCCTAATATAAAGAACTTCTTGCGAAGTTCTTCACGGAACCATAGAAACCAATAAAGAACCTTTATTTTAGCCTCAGATTCTACATAACGTCTGGACGAATCAACTTGACATCTCCAGCTCCAGTGGTACCTGATTTGCAGGTTCCCTTGTGTAGTGCCTCTGGTTTTCCGCTTGCTTCCTCTGGGTAAATGCAAACCAGCCCTTCATCGCACTTCCCCAGGTAGTCCCAGGTGCCTCCACAGCTTTCTCCCACCAGTTTAGCACAGGCTGGACAACAACCACAAATCCCAGTGGTGATTCCACCCTGACACTGGAGCTTCAGCGCTCGACGAGGGGAGCAATGGATGCGTTCGCAGGGCGGACAGTGCAAGGCTTGGAGGATCTTCTGGCCCTCCAAGGTGGACATCTCCACAGCCACTACCGGCCACAAAATCACTAAGACTGAGAAGACGCTTGGACTCATGGTTGGACTTCACGCTACTGAGATGGGTCGTCTTTTATATAACGGTCCTCACAACCGAGACCACATTTTACAACCACTAGCGCTGCAAGAAATCATCCAACTTGACACCAACAAACCTCCTCCCTTCTTCACAACCAATGGACAATGGAGTGTTGGGTTTGTTGAGTCTGGATTTGCTGTTAATTATCCCCAAGTCTTATCTTTACAATCACTCTGTTGTTTTCTTTTTGTCTGAAAACCAGTAAGTTGGACCAAGCGAAGAAGACTGGACCCTTTGTGCACAGGTCACATGACCAATAGAAGGGGTGCAATTTACAGTGTGATCGAGATAATCGGCCACAAGCAACAAGGACGAGATTAGGACATTGGCAGGTTATCTGAGAAGACCTGTGTGTGACTTTTTCATAAGATGGTACGCAATAAAATGCCGCTTTCAGTCTGGCTTATAGTTTTGAGAACAGAACGGTTCTTCAAACAGTCTCTAAAGGTCATAATGAATGTCTCCTGGAGATAAAATATTAGTTGACACATTTTTGCATTAACAATTTTTTATGTTTTTCTTCTGGTTAAGGCAATAAAAGTATAATAAAATGACCCTTAATACCAATTCCTACTCTTATTGCGAATTATTTATCAGTAATAAATTCTTGCAAAGAATAAATGACTCCTTTTAAAATGTAAAAACTCACAGCTTCTATTATGAGAATATTCATTTATTAAATAAAACAAATGTAAACACTTTTAAGAGGTCAAACAACTGTCCTAATATTGTAACAAATAAAACTTTTTTTTTTAATTAAAAAATATTATATTAATTTCAATTAATATAATAGTAAAGACGTCACTTTTTGCCTCGCCTCCAATATTCTGTATTTTGGTTGTTGATTGGATTTTTAAAACGTGCACTTGCAGCCGATTGTGGGTGGGTTTAAGACACAGAATTGAATACAAAATCAAGCAAACACTGCATTATTTGCAGGAGATATTTTGTCATTTTAAGGAATTTTTATGACCAAAAAAACCATCATGTGTTAACTTTCTCATACTGTCACTATTCATTATAAAATATACAGTTTTTACATTTTACCCAAAATGTCCATATTCTCAAATTGACTGTAGCCATTGAATGGGAACAAAATACTACAGAAGTCAATGGTTTCTGTCATGGGTTTGGTACACACATAAATCATACAAGTATGGAACAACTTAGTTTTCATTTTTGGGTGTACTGTCCCTTTAAATCAGGTCGACAGCAGTCCATCGTCTACACTTAGAATTAATTTTTCAGCTAAGATAAAAACAATATAAAAAGCAAAAGACAAACAACAATGGATTTTAAGCAACTTTTATTAAATTAGATCTTTATAAAACAGGGCAGAGTCCTATCACCGGCTTTGCTGATCGTAAGTCTCTTTGAAGCATGTCTATCACTGTAAGTTGTCGAGAAAACGGAAAGCCAAACGACACTTGACCCTACATCAACGTTCAGTCCCTTATACATCAGCAGACCGCGTGCGAGATCACACTCATTCCTTGCTGCCATGATTGAGGTCAAATGAGTAACTGCATAATGTGCTGCGTTGAAAACACGAGTTATATTTGTAAATATTCGCATATTTCGCTCTGCAAAAATTGAGGTAATCCTAATAACGCTGCAATGCATCTTTAAAACGGTTCATTTAGAGTGATACTTTTGGTCGTAGACTTCAAGGAATGCTTTACGAGCTACAAACACAAAGGCGTTATTTTCAAAGCATTACGCTACACTATAGATTTACTTATCTAAATGAGCTCACTATCATCTACGAACAAAAATATGAAAGGTCGTGATTTTTTTTTTTAAACCATGTGACCATCATTTTTACAGGTTGCGTTAATCGGCCTGGTTTACCAGGCCAAAGCGGATCCAACGACAGATCAATCCGGACTGAAATTTGCATAGAATGTCATTTATTTCCAAGAAATAGCAGTTACCGAACAATAACACTCTTTTTTTGCCTGGACCGTAACGATTAATCGATACTGCAGATTCACATTTGTGAGTAGGACCCTGTTTTATCAGGGGTTTATTCATTGACCTAAGTTCACAGACCAGAGAAAAATACCGGATTCTCTGCATAAACCTCTTTGAGGGGAGAGTGTGCATTGCGTGGGATGGTGTTCAGAGTTTTCTAGCATGGTTCTGGTAGTGGGCCTGACTGTGGGGTAAGGTCATGCTGTTAAGGTGTGTGGTTCAGCAAACGCTAGCAATGGGTTAAGCCTTGGTCACATGAAATCCTCGTAGTCTTGTGCATAACCGCCATCGAAATGCCCGTAGTCTGCAAGATCATCTTTCATTGTGGCTTTTAAACCTCCTCCAGGTACAACTCCCTTCTTTTTCTTTTTACCTTTGTTTGCCTGTTGAACAACAATAACAATAAAATACAAATGGCATATTTTTACATTTAAAAAAGGGTTAATTGTTTGCTACTGAAAGAACGTTCTACCCAAAAATTCACATTTGCTGAAAAATGTATTTATTCTCAGGTCACCCAAAATTAAAATGACTTCAGAACAGATTTTCAGAAATGTGGCGTTACATTGCTCACCAATGGATCCTCTGCAG
Organism: Enteromius radiatus; assembly: GCA_032357445.1. Classification (NCBI taxonomy): domain Eukaryota; kingdom Metazoa; phylum Chordata; class Actinopteri; order Cypriniformes; family Cyprinidae; genus Enteromius; species Enteromius radiatus. Next base: position 15,237,382 of record JAUCMS010000055.1, read on the forward strand.
TGAATGGGTGCCGTCAGAATTATAGCCAAAACATCACAATAATCCACACCATTTATTAGTTAACGTCTATTTTTTACTTTAAAAATGCCTTAATCCGATGATTCAGGTTAAAATACGAGTCCATAATTCATAATAATGACTGATTCGGATGAAGAAACAAACTCATCTACATCATAGATACCCAAAGGATACATTTCCTGAAAATATTACTTTTTGGGTGAACTATCCCTAAAAAATGAAATTTGTACCTTTTCTTGCCTCTGCTTTTCACTTAGTAACACTGTTAGTGAGGTGCTAATTTTCTTCAAGTCGTCAACTTCCACTGCAAAACAGATACAGAATGTCATTACATTAATCACATAGTGAATGACATAAGAACTTAAAGATACTTACATGAAAGACACAGGTCCCTAAACAGCGTCTCTAAAAAGCTGGAATAGTGTATTGACTTCTCATATGAAGAGATTTTTTCTTTTAGCAACCGCTCAAACTCTGTGAAGTCATCTTTTGTAGAGGGACTCATCGCATCAATTCCTGTAACATTATTTGATACTACACCTACAAATGACAATAAAAGTTAATGATCTGGGCCTACAATGGGCAGAAATATACATCCGGGTGAATAGGAAGCGCTTACCGAATGCTTCTTTTGCTAGTTCTAAGTCTGAATCCTCCTGTAGTTTTATCACTCGAAGTTTTTCTGCCAGCTCCTCTTCTGGTGTGAGTTCTGTGCTGTTATCTGAATCCTGTAACTATTTCAACAAATTAAGAGTTATGCTTAGTGAAAGTCCTTTTAGCACACTTATACTACTATTTAAGGTACGAGTTATCAAGATACATACACAACCATTCAAATGTTTGGGATCAGTATGATTATTGAATAAAGTCACTGATGGCAGATGGAGCATTCAGACATTGGGTCTCGTTCACTAAAAGGACATATCAGGACACATCAAACGCTGGGGGCGTGTCTGCTAGCGGCCCTGAAACCACGCCCATTCACGGCAAAACTGCCGTCTTCCTCAAGCAGCTTGATTTAAAGAAGGAGACCAAGCTCAGTTGTTTTGTAAATTATAGCAACCACGTAACGTGACGAAGGCATAGCTAGATAGCAAACAGTATGGCTGTAGTATCTAACAGGATGACAGTAACTCATAACTGAACAGATGAACCACTGATGCTTATGCGCTGTAGTTATTATGTGTGTGTTTGACTTGAAGCAGCACAGAACGATCGGTGTTTGACACGAGAGCGATTCAAAGCGTCTGGTCTCTACAGCTCTCACTGTCCTGATGTCACACAGCGATCAGTCTTTGTAACATGTTTCAGTAATGCATTTATTACATTTATAATGCGTTTACAAACATTTCTCAAAATTGATTTTACACAGTCTTTAATGACCGAAAAAAAAAAAAAAAATGTATTTTTGGGTGGAGTATCCCTTTAAGAAAACAGCTGTGCTGCTTAATATTTTTGAGGAAATGCTCTTTGATAAAAAATAAATAAACAGCATTTATTTATAATTAAGAACTTTTTAAATTATTATTATTTTTTTTACTTACCTCAAACTTTTAAACAGTAGTGTGTGGATAAAAAAAATGGAAAATATGACAGTTACAAAATGCTGTACATAAAACAATGCTTTAAAAGTTTCACAGTGAATAAATATTTAACAACTTAGAAAACATTCAGCATAACTTGTTTGCCATGTCTGAACTCACTCGTTTAACAAGCTCCTCTTGTTTTTTTCTTTGTAAATGTTCCTTTTCTTTTATTTTCTCACTGAGTTTCTTCTTTTCTGCAGGTTTAACCTCTGCACAAGAACAAAAAACACAGTTAAACCTCAAAGTTTAACATTGCAAATAAATTACTGCTTTAAAGAATGTGCATGTTAATATGTGCATAATATTCAAGCAGTTAAATGTTTTTTTTCCCTGTAATTCTCATAATTATGCATGTACTTTTTATAGCCACAACTCAATTAAACCATAAACAATGGAAAGAAAACTACTATACTTATTATAAATATCTGTAACACTGAACTACAAGTCAACTGATAAAGAATTACAAGAGGAGAAAATAACTAAATTTTTGCATTTCATATCACTGTACGTTACCTGATTTCTTTTCCTCCTCCTTTTCTTCCTCTTCATCATCATCCCAATTATCCTACACGAAGAACCACAAATTAAAACATTTCCAAAGATTAATTATATCCAGTTAATCTTTTATTTCACAGTTATATTGTCAATCTGCCCTATTATGAAGATTATATCTACTTTGAGACAGTTGAGATAATGGTTAGATGAGCATATTTTGCTTTTAAAAGGCAAAGTAAGTTACAGTAAATTAGTCACTAACTACTACACGCTATAAAAGTGTTAAAGACGTGGCTTTAGCACGGAATTAACATAATTACTATGATTTCATTCCCTTACTTACGACAGCAGGTGCACGCCTATGCTAATAACTAAGTTAGCTGGACACAAAAAAAACGCTAAAACTCATCATCACCACGCTGTTTGACACTCTGGAGTTAGCAAGAGCAGCTAGCTAGAGTTAGCTAGATGCAACTTCTTGAAAGATAAGGGGACTTTAACAACTGTTTAACAAATAAACACACATTTTGACGGGCAAATGTCAAATAAGGCGTTCGCTACTAACTTTCACGTCGTCGTCTTCATCCTCGCCCTCCCATTTGTCATGAACTGCCGCCTTTTTGATAGGCTCCTCGGGCTCGAAACTATCAGCGTCTGGACAATAACAGCGCGTTTAGACATATTACTTAATGACAGCCGTGATCCATGATGACAGCAGATTAGATCAAACATATTAACGGATATTCGCACGGTCAGAGAAGACAAGTAACGGTAGAGTTTAATAAAATTCTCACCCCAAGAATCGGCGTCCGCCATGATGTCGGAGTCTCTGAGGGGAATGAGCGCGTGAAGCTCAACACGCTGCTCCGAGACTTCCAGACATTTCAAAATAAAGGCCCACAGCCACATACATGCAAGACGTGGCTCTTCAAAGGGAATAAACTGTGTAATAGCAATAATAATGTTTTTAGTGCATTTTAAAGCATCTATATCCTAATCTACCCATAAACATTGACAAAATTAACTTTCAGCATATGCATTTAAAGTTGACTAGAAAATGAACTAATATATTGATGACTCATCCTGCACTAGGCTGATTTTGTCCAATCAAATTCATACTACAATGCCCCTCCCCCTACAATCAACTAGTCACAATGTTCATTTTAATAGGAATCCTTGTGGTCTGTAATTTCACATGAAGGTGAAGTATTTCATTACATATTTTACAGTGTGTGAATTCGCCATGTTGCTTCGATTTACTTAATACATATAAATAGATAACAGACCTCCCTAATTTAATCACACGTTAACAAGGAAATCATGCACACAATCATTCACAGCCTAACCCCTTATATAATGCACTCTTTGAGGGAACATTGTAGTGGTGTCCGAAACCATAACAAAAAATTTAAGCAATCCCATATTACACTGCAAAATAGTGTACAGCCAATCAGTGTTGTCAATAGCCTGGGCCCGCCCCATACTTCCTTTGACGCTACATTCATTTCGCGAGCAAAGTTAGTCTGGCCAAGCTGCCGTTTTAGAGCTTTTCTGTTCCCAAAAAAGTGGGAACCAATGAGAAACATTTTTTTGCAGAATGCAATTTTTACTAGGGGATCCCCCTTGAAATAACATTGGGCTAGTTTTGAGTAGTAATTGATCAGGTTTTTTTGGCAAAAACCTGGCAACCCTGCAACTATCGTACACTCAATGGCTAGCAGTTCAAATATACCCATGCACTGTGTGGGTTGAACTGAATAAATTGGGGTTTACTCCGCACCAAAATTAAAATTTTGTCATTAATCGCTTACCTCCATGTCGTTCCAAACCAGTAAAAGCTTAGTTCATCTTCTGAACACAGTTTAAGATATTCTGAATGGCAATGATGCACTGTTTTTGAATAAATCAAAGCGTAAATATACAGAAAACGTATCCTTGTGTTGATATCCCAGCTGAGAAGATGAATAAAGCCTTTACTAGTTTGGAGCGACGTGGGTGTAAGTGATTAATGACAAAATGTTAATTTTGGGGTTGAGTAACCCTTTAATAAGCTTACATTAGTTCAAGGATTTTACATAATATTGGAGCAGATTCAGCTACAACTGCATCTAGAACCAAACCTTCCTTAAAATAGTCCACTATATAGTTCACTGAATGGGTAATATGACAATAAGTGTGTGAATTCAGAAACAAAGTGCACCAGAAGATGGCATCTTTTGCAGGAGAGTGTGCTTGGTGCATGCAGTGCATGGGTGGCCTTTAGCTACACTCATTATTGAGGTGATTTATGGGATTGAATGAGTGCACACCATGTCCGCTACAGGCTGTCCCCATTGAATAGTGCACTAGTCTATATATAAGTGTATAAAAGGTTGGTTTCATACACAGCGATAATTGTACTGTTTTGCATACTACATACTATATGCTTAATAATGCAGTGCTTACAGATGTAGCATGCACACAATTAGATTTGACTTCCGGTTTAATAGTCAGTTTTTTGCTGACATGAACCATGGAATTTCCTGTTATAGCGATGACATGTTTTTAAAGTTGAGGAATAATATAAATTATTAAAATGCTAGTACTCTTAGATGACTGTCTCTTTAAAAACACACACACACACACACACACACACACACACACAAAGCGCCTCGCTGTCCCGGGATGCTGAGGGTGTGTATAGCTACATCCACGTTCCTCAGCATCTGTGCTTCATCAAAGACATGTCCTAACATTTGCTCTGTAAATGTCTGAGCAATACCACGACAAATATTTATTTGGCTGAGCAACGCCAAACTGGCTCCGGTAAGCACTTGTTCGTTTATCGTCGGCATTGACGTGTATGTTAGCCACCGTGTCTGTTGTAGTCAGTTTAATATTAACTGGACTAAAAAAGACAAAATACACATCATGCTAATGCTCATCGCCACATGTTATTGAGCGAGTGCAGGTTTTAAGCGTCTCTATGACGCGCCAACGGCGACGTATTCTCTGGGCTAATGCTTCTTTTGGTGTTACGTGAAGAAACGAGCGAATTTGTGCTCGATTTTAAGGATTTATGAACAGTGTTTGAGATTCATTTGGGGTGTGAGGAGTCCGGGTCGATGGATGTTGCAGTAGCTAATTCAAGTGTCGAGATCGCTGGAAGAATGGACTGTGACGTCAGAACTACTGGAAATGATGCTTATTTGGTGCTGAATTCAGGAGGTTCACATTTATAAACTTTTCAAAATGTTTAATATTCAGAATTGAAAGGATGTTTTGTGAAGCTGTTATGTAGGGCAATAGCTGCACAAATGTAACCCTGAACAACAATACCAGTTATAAGGGTAATTTTCTTGGGAAAGCTGAATAAACAAGCTTTCCATTGGTGTATGGTTTGTTAGGATAGGACAATATGCACAACTATTTGAAAATGTGGAGTCTGAGGGTGCAAACAAAATCAAAATATTGAAAATTTCTTAGCAATGCATATCACTATTAAGTCTTGAAATATTTACAATAGGAGATTTAGTATCTTCATACAACATGATCTTTACGTTATATCCTAATGATCTTTGGCATGAAAGGGAAATCAATCATTTTAACCCATACAGTGTATTGTTGGCTATTGCTACAAATATACCCATGCTACTTATGACTGGTTTTGTGGTCCAGGGTCACAAATGCATTTAGATAAATTACCACACAGCCATGATTAAAAACAGCTCAAACCAGCATAAACGGCATTCAGGGTCTATTGGCTGGTTTAGAGGGATTTTTGGAAACATAACTTTTTGGCTGACCAATTAATCCAACACCAGTTTGAATTTGAATTTAAACCATCTAAGGCCAACAAAGCTGCAGTTCTTATATTGGCATAAACTGTTTTTTGTTTTTTTTTTCTCAGCAGGGAAGTGTCCAGATAAACGCATTTACATTTAGAAGAGACAGCGGCTCCCTAAAGGTCTTGAGGTTGCACTTGCACCTTCAAATTTCAGACTGATAGATTATGTAATTGTCCTTTACCAGGTCATTTGCTTTGTTAGATGTGAGCACATTCTTCCACACGTCTTCTTTAAAACATCTGTTTATTTTAACCAGTTATTTACAGCATCCAAGCAAAAAGTAATAGAAAATATGGATATGTGAAAACGGATGCTCAGTTTGGGGACAGTATAAATTTTGTCCTTGTCATGAATGGGTTAAAAAGCTTTTAAAACATGGAAATATCGGTTTTTGTTGTTTTGTGTGTGTGTGTGTGTGAGACACTGTGTTTCTAATCCTGGAAAAGTCATGGAAGTCCCAAGAAGATTTAGATTTAGATGTATTAAATATTTAATTGGCTTGCAAAGTATCCAATCATCATGCATGATTTTAAATATCATGGAGAGAAAAAAACCCTTCGAAATACATTGTTCAAAATGTGTGTGAAGCCCTTGAAATGTCATTGATGGGTAAAAGGTGTGGGAACCCTGCTTGTAGTTCAAGTGACATCAAGGGACATAATCTAAAATTTAGTGCATGCAAAATTGCTCATTTTAAACCTATTTTATTAAAAGAGCTTTACATAAAAGGGCACATTTCTGAATAAGAAGGCTCTAGACCAAATGAAACAAAAAAACTCATTGATAGTCACTGAGCATAACAGTTAGAAGTTGCTTGCTGATCTAATAGCGATACTAATGTGTTCGATTACATACTTCGACCAAGACACCGTTTTCAGCTTAGGTTTGCTGTTTTTTTTCCTTTTAAGGTCTGGGCCAATTTCCACAGTTTCTTTGAAGTTGCAAAGTGTGAGTTGGCTAATTTATGGGGAATAAGAATCAATTTATTTTGCGAGTTTATATAAACCACATTTAAATGCAGATAGATTAGCAAATTGATCTTAACAACAGTTGAAAATACTTGTATCCCTGAATCTCCACGCTTAAATAGACTATTTGGTAATATGATGACCTACGAAGGTATTTGGACACTCAAGCAGTGCTTAAAAGTTTTTATTAACTTCAAGTTTGATTCCGCTGCCCTCATGCTGCTCTTTGGGCTGCTTAAAAACTTGTTAAAGATTAAGATATCAAACTAAAAATATCAGTCCATCTGTGGTTGAAGCGAGCCTCTGTTGTATAAGGGGACAAATGAAGTGAGTCACAATCAAAAGCAGGAGGCTGTGTTTCCACTGGGAATCTGATGCCTCTCATCAATAGTGAGAAATCCCTGTAGTGCAGGAAAATATCAGCATGTTTCCTGCTGATACACCTGCTGAATTGTGCAGATCTGTCTCTCTGATGCTGTGGTGTACTGCACTTGATTTGGATGAGGTTGTTTTCCTCAAAGGTTTTAATACAGCTCAGAAACTGGTATTAAGTCAAGGCGTAGATGGAAATTGCATATGGAGTGATGAGATCTGTTTTTGGATAATAGCGTACTTCAATCCAATGCATATTGCCTTGTCCCAAACATTAGATGCTTACATTTTCCTTTACCTATACTTGGTATATTATGCACATTTGGTTAGTATGTTGCACTAAGGGACAAAAATGTACTTTTGGACCTGTCAAATTTAGAAAATGTACAATTTATTGGCGGTGGAATTGTACTTTACATTGCACGTATATGTTTCTTTCACTAGGATTATTTGGCAGATATTTTTCCTGCATAAAGATGCAGTCATGGATTTACCATTGTTCAGCAAATAGGCCTATTCCCAACCAAAAACACTAATTTCAGAAAGAGGCCATAAGATGTGCAATATTATTTGAGGACAAGAGATTTTTGGTTTGTTAAGTTGGTTACAATGACCAACAGAAAGCTGCTTGATTTGAAAGTGGCTTCTTTGTGAATTGAGCTTCATACCCCGCTACACTATTCAATAGACAATGGACATTTTTTTCCTCGCAAAATTATGCCAAAATGAATGATACTGCACCTTAAAAGTGAAATACTTGTCTTTCCACTTACATATTCCAATTACATGTCGCTACATAGACTTGGTGAAAAAACTTCCTTATGATGGGAAATAAAAATCCTGAGTAGATAAAGAAATTAATTTATAGATGGTTTGTATGTCTTTGATTTCAATCAGTCACATCAATGACGTATTGACTACATCAGTTTAACTTAAACAGTTCCTTAGAGTCCGTTCACATGTGGCATCTTTTGTGCATTCGAGTTCGTTATTTCAAATGTAGACATGTGGTTTGCGCACTTATAATGGAAGCGACGCAGTTGCGCAGCGCGTCACGCTTGTTTTTTTCCAGACGTGTCCCCACCAGATAAAAGCTTTTCAGAAAGCCGCAAGCACACCGTGGGTCATATGACAAGAATCAACCAATGAGGTTCATCCTTTCCTGTAACAACATTGAAAGCTCAGCCAAAATAAAGCAATAGTTGGTCAAAGCTGTACAGGGATAGCCAGTTTAAAGCTACTGCAAGTGATTTTAGTGCTGGGAATCAGTTTATCCTTTGCTGAAACTTCCGTGTCTTCAGGGGAAACACTAGCCTGGCTTCCGCGACTATAAAGCTCATACGAGCTTAAGCTGGCCAAGCTGCCTTACTATCTGCCTTCTGGGAGGCGGGCCATCAAATGCCTCCGTATACTACTGGACGAATCTACAACCAATCAGAGCACTCATTCCGATGACGTATGCGTAGCGACGGAACCTGAAGCCACCGTAAACAATTGTAGCTAGCTTCATTAAAGCAGTAGGAAAATGTCTTTACTTACTTTAATTACTTCTGCTCCGTTTTCAAAGAAAACCTGTCATGAAAATTTCTCAAAACAGCAGCGACGAACTATTGTTGATGCTCGGTACGCGCCAGCTTTGAAAGCCGGTATGGTTTCTGATCGCAGAACTACTGCGTCATCACGTTACACCCGCCTCTCTGGTCCCGGGAAGCTCATTTCTCATCTAGAGCAGAAATGCTCTAAAACGGCAGCTTGGCCAGACTGACTTTGCTCGCGAAATTGAATGTAGCGTCACAAGAAGTATGGGCGGGCCCAGGCTAGGGAAATACAGATTATGGTTGCTTAACGATGGCAGATTGATTCCGGAGTGCAAGCGCCCGAATGCTTTGGAAAAAAGTGGCACGCATAGGCTTTAGGCGCGACATGTGAACGGCCCCTTATACAGTCAGCCAGTTACCCAGCAAGTAAATAAATACTCACCAAACCCATTTTTAATTACATTTGGCATTTTTTACTTTAATTTTGAATGTTTTGTTTCAGGACTGACAGAATCCCACTTCTGTGGGGCTGATGAAGCCAGTCATGGCTCTCAGGAGAAGACCAGGGACCAGAGCCATTGTTACAGAGCTCGACCCGTCGGCCTCTAGCACTGCTCATTTAGGAAGTGAAAAGCTCTCTGCAGATGGAATTGATCCAAACCCTGAGGAACTTGGACAAGAAAAGCTGGAAATCCAGCCACCTTCTCCTGCGCCAGCTAGGTACTGTCTAAGTGATGGGTCTGGGGACGACTCCATCCAAGGAGAAAGCCCTCTTCAGCAGGACAGCATGGAGGAGGACTCGCTGTCCGAGTATGATAATGTTGTATCCGGGGAGGAGGAAGAAGAAGAAGAGGAGGAACGTGATTATGAGGAAGATGAGGAACTGCAAACCGAAGCGGACAGGATGACCTACTATGTCCACTGTTGTCCTGAAGATGAAAGCTACATGGAAGGAATGGACTGCCATGAAGGTGCGGATGGTGCTGAATGTCCTAGCACATCTCGGGACGTCCGGGAGAGCTGTAAACCAGAGGAGGCTTGGGAACACTCAGAAGGCTTTTACAAGGTTCAGCAGCAAGACGCAACAACGGTCTACAAGCGACCGGAGCCTATCACAGAGACAACCTTCGTACAAGCCCCCATGGCTGAGGACGAGGAGGATGAAGAAGAGACAGAGGAAGAAGCAGAAGAAGAGGACAGTGAGGAAGAAGACGATGTTGGGTTTTTTCACCACAAAGGGAAAGAAGCTGAGTTGAACAACAATGAGATCTCAAGTAAAGGTGCTGACGACAGTCCCAGAGATGGCAGAAGTTGTCCTCAAGAGTCCAGATGTGCTAAAGTGGGGCAAGAAAGTGATGCAGTTAGTAACTATAGAAGAAATCATGACATCCCTAAAAACCCAAGGAATCTCCCTCCAGGGTCAAGTTGTCCTCCAAGGGTTCGGGAAGAGTGTGCTAAGGACTGTCCAAAAAATTGTGATGTCCCTGTGGTCAGAGGAGGTAGAGGAAACCCTAGACAAAATTTCAGATATAGAGGACATCAGTCGGAGAGAGTACACAAAAGAGACACCGCTTACCAGGATGGTAGCAGGGTCAGCAATAAAGCTAAATTTGCAGATGCAGAGGATAGAGGGATTTGGAAAAAAAGACAATTGCTAAAATACTCCAGAGAGGATGACAGGGACAGAGATGGTAAACTTTCACACAAGCAAAGTAAAAGTCCTGGAGACAGCAAAAACAGAGGGCAGGACCATCCCGTTTGTAGTCACAAACCAAAGGGTGGAAAAGAGAGAAAGAGCGTTGGGGATGTTAAAGAAGAGCAGATTGAGAACGAAGTCAAGACCAAACTCAAAATTGCTCCAAACAACTCGGGGAGTAATAAAGGTGCTCCTGATCAGACAAATGCTGGGAAAGGGGCTCCCGACGATTCCAGGGCCTCTTCAACATCATCAGACAGGAAAAACAGCCAACCTAGAGCCCATGTTAATACACCTGTACAGTCTCTAGACAAACGGCTACATAAAGACTTGGCCAAACCTGTGGAAACAGAGAAGACAAGTCCTAGTCAGGAACAGGTAACCATACAGAATTCTTTACTAACTGTCAAGAACTCTTTGCTTCCACAGGGATTGTATCCCTATAAATGGATCCTTGTAACTGCGGTAGCATTTATTCTAGATTAAGCCATATTTGACCACAAAAAGGGAGTGATTGCTTCGCATGTCGATCAAACAGCCTGTTCTTGTCTTATTTCGAGGCTCTTGCCAATAATGTTACAACAAATCTGTTACAACTAACTGGCTATGGGTAAAATAGCACTGCCATCCACACATGTTTTGGTTTCAGTCCTGTGCTTGCAAAAATATGATGTTAAATATAAATTGTACCTATATAATAATTGTCTGTTTCAATGTTTCTACAGGTTTCTCAGAGTAGTCCAGAGGAAAGTAGTACAGGGCCACCATCCGGACAAAAAAGACCGGCAAGTTACCTAGTTATATCCTGAACCGTAATAATAGAAGACATCCTAAGGGACAAGCTGTAACCCGTAACATAATCTTTAATGTTGCTTTGCTTTTCAGCAGGCCCAGAGAAATCCCTCTTTCCCAAGCTTTGTGGATAGTAAGTTCAGTTTTATTTAAACATAGTTGAATAACGTGACTCAAACATTCAAAGATTTGAACAGTGCATCTGTTTGTTTGTTGATAATTGGTATAGTATTGATTAGGGGTGCACAATGAACCTTTATCGCATCGATATTGAGGTTTTAACTCCCACAACAACCTAACTTCAGGAGTCTGAGGTTTTTTCCCCCGCCTCTGACATTTGAGTGAGAAACCTATTAGCCAATCAAAATGGTCGAATCTCGTGTTCCGGGCTTGCTGGCCAATTAGAAATGGCAATGGAAACAA
>JAUCMS010000055.1:15254397-15266538 GCA_032357445.1 Enteromius radiatus
ATGTCCATGTACTGAACTCTTATTATTCAACCATGCCAAGGTACATTCAGTTTTCCATTCTATGGCACCTTTAAGAAGTCAAGTTAAGGCAAGTCTACAGCTCAAGTCTAGAGAAGAGCATTTTGCAAAACATTAGACTATATACTCATGATATTTTACTTCACCTGTTAGTTATATCTTATTTATTTAATGTGTGTTTAAATTAGTGCTATCAAGCAATTGCGATTAAGCACATCCATAATAAAAGCTTTTGGTCACGTGACCAGTTCAAAGACCTGGAAGGCAAAACATCCATAGAACTGCAGCAACAGCCTGTCAATTTTCCATCGGATTTACAACTGCAAATATTTAGATCAAAGTTTTGGCCCTTTGCGATCTATATTAAGCTCCCGCTGCAATATCCCAATCATTAAACAGCACAACAACACATTGTAGAAACACTTAAAGCCAGTGTCCTGCAGAGTTTAGCTCCAACTTGCCTCCAACACACCTGCAAGGAAGCTTGTAGTACGCCTATAAGAGCTTGATTTAGCTACTTAAGGTGTGTTTAATTAGAGTTGGAGCTAAACTCTGCAGGACACCGGCGCTCCAGGTATTTGGACAGCCCTGGCTTAATAGTATAGTGATTTCCTTATAACCCAATTCACGTTGTGTTTATATTCTGGTTTTATCTGTTTGCCTATTAAAGTGCTGTTTATAATAAATGGGGACTTACATACTAACTTCACATTCAAATATAGGAGATACTTCACAGCACGGTACAAGAGGAGAACAGTTTCTGCTCACGCGCCCCTTCCTTTGTTTAATTACAGTGTATTGCAGCACTATAGTTGTTCATTGTGTTTGTGTGACCTTGTCCCACCCTCATAAAAGTCAAGCCCACCCCTCCCTCACCGGAGCTCTCTGTCCTCTCTGGTGGAAACGGCACAAGATCATCTTCTCTCCGCAGCATTACAGGACCCCTGCACCCATGCTGCTCACTGGGGATAGAGGTTCATTACTGGCCGGGGTAAGAGATAATACAGGCCAACAGGGATTTGTAAGAGTCACAACCGCACTCTTATGCTGAATGTGCTTACATTAATGGAGGGTGATGCAAGACTGCATTTATAAACAATGGACCACTATATCAATAGTGCTGCAAACTATTCTTAGCTTTAATCTAAAATATGTAATGGAGGTTTTTATGGGGTTTTAAAAGCACAGATTTATTTTAAAGTCATGTGAATGGCAATTCGTATCTCAACATTTTGGCAAATTATTGGCTAATTATGAATTTGTACAATCATATTCATATGCTTTTGTACAATTTAGAACTCATATGATCTTCCAGCAACATTAATAGAAAGTTCAGCATTATCTATTATATTTGCATGCAATAAATATATATAATGATACAAATTAAATATGATATGAAATATGTTATATTATGTTATTGTATTATATATTATAGTACAATATAGTATTTATACTGTATATTATTTTTTTAAGCTGTCAAACTAAATAAAAACCAAAATACAATTTTGTTTATGCAATATATGTGTGCGCACTGTGCGTATATATACACACATGCATATGTATGTGTATAGGCTATATATATATATATATATATATATATATAAATCACACACACACACACACACATATTTTTCAAATATATACTTTTTTGTGTTTATTTCTATATACATAATAAATATACAGAACACACATTTATTATGTAAAGACAAACCTTTATTTTGCAATTGCAATTAATTTAATTTAATTTAATTTAATAAAATATAAATAAATAATAAAAAATGTATTACAAATTTAGTTTAATGTCTATTAATAATACTAACAATAATTCTATATATGTATACATGTATACATGTTAATTTAATTATGTCAATTTATCATTTATTAAGTAATTTATTGTTTTTTTTTTTAAACAAGAAATGATATTCATATATACACTGTGATGTGTTTCTAGCTGAAACAGTATATTCACTGGCATCTAAAGTTTATAAATAGTCCATGCTAAATCATGTCGGCCTGCTAATGGGTCTGTTTATCCAGAACTTTCTATCACTTCTACTGTTTTAGACGTCTCAGTTTGTCACTCAGGAGGACTAGCACATGTCACGGCCCTCAGGAGCCGCTCTGGATGGCAGGTTAGGTAATAAGCGCTCCTCTCATTCTCTTGATTAACTCAGTGTCCTTCACAGTCTCCTCCTGGCCGTTCTCTCCTGTATGTTTTGCCTGTTCTTGCTGTCTCTCGCCATTTCTGCTGAGGACTCGATCTACGAAGGACGTTAACTACAGGCTACATCATTTTTTTCATGTTTGCAGCTAATGATAATGACATGCTAACCACATCCCAGCAGCAGCCCTGCACTGCTTTAAATACTGTACAGATCATATTAGATTTCATCAGAAGCAAATTATATTTATTAATCATGTTTTATTCGCCTTATTAATGATTTTATGGTGCTATAAAGCCGTTATGCTCTGTGCGGGAAGGATACAGCAGCTGAAGTGTGCATTCTGGAGAGCTGACTGTGGTGCCACACAGAGACACAGGTGTCAAGGGCAATTTATCTTGCTTCCTTGTTTTTGCAGAGATGTGTCAGGCAGGCTGACTGGGCATCGCTGCCATTTGGAGCCTAGCGTGAAAAAGTGAGGTCTGTCTCTATGACCCTGAGGAGCTGTAGGGGGCGCTGTCTACAAATGACCACACTGGAGGGCAATCGCAAAAGCAGCAGTTTGTGCTGTAGTCTGGGTGCAGAAAAAGAACACGTCACGAACACATGAAGTGCTGCTGTGCCTGGTTTAAAAGAAAACAGATACAACACCGAAGCAGGAATTTTCAAAAAAAGAGAAAAACTACTGTATATTGATTGATTGAGGAAAGGTTTAAATGATACACATAACCTGAGGTGGTCTGTGAGTGTCTGTGCTGGGTTTCCTGGCTGTGTTGCAGATAACATCTTAAGTGGAGGGCTGCGCTGTGAGAGCAGAAAGAATCGGAGGAAGTTGTCAGTGTAATGCAGGCAGTGAGTGAGGCTTTCCTGTGGGAGTCATGAGCTCACAAACAGATTTACTCCGATTTAAAATTAATATACACTTCTGCTATGTAGAGATATTAAAGTAACAGTTCAGCATACCTACATCTATCTATCCATCTATATTTGTCTATCTCTCTATCTATTTATCTATCTGTCTATCTATCTGTCTATCTATCTATCTATCTATCTATCTATCTGTCTGTCTGTCTATCTATCTATCTGTCTGTCTGTCTGTCTATCTATCTATCTATCTATCTATCTATCTGTCTGTCTGTCTATCTATCTATCTGTCTGTCTGTCTATCTATCTATCTATCTGTCTGTCTGTCTGTCTATCTATCTATCTATCTATCTGTCTGTCTGTCTATCTATCTATCTATCTGTCTGTCTGTCTATCTATCTATCTGTCTGTCTATTTATCTATCTGTCTATCTATCTATCTATCTGTCTGTCTGTTTATCTATCTATCTATCTGTCTGTCTGTCTATCTATCTATCTTTATCTGTCTGTCTATCTATCTTTATCTGTCTGTCTGTCTATCTATCTTTATCTATCTATCTGTCTATTTATCTATCTATCTTTATCTGTCTGTCTATCTATCTGTATGTCTGTCTGTCTGTTTATCTATCTATCTATCAATCTATCTGTCTGTCTGTCTGTCTATCTACCATCCATCCATCCATCCATCCAACTATCTATCTGTCTGTCTATCTATCTATCTATCTGTCTGTCTGTTTATCTATCTATCCATCTGTCTGTCTATCTATCTATCTTTATCTGTCTATCTATCTGTCTGTCTGTCTATCTATCTTTATCTATCTATCTGTCTATTTATCTATCTATCTATCTGTCTGTCTGTCTATTTATCTATCTATCTTTATCTGTCTATCTATCTATCTATCTTTATCTGTCTATCTATCTATCTTTATCTGTCAAACTCTGACCAACTATCTATCCATCGTCTATCTACCATCCATCCATCCATCCATCCAACTATCTATCCATCTATCTGTCTATCAAATATATGTATAGTATATGTAGACAGTAGGAAAACTCTTTTGCGTTTGGTTCGGTTTTTGATAGATTTACATAAAATGCCGTGCTCTAATAATCCGGTGCATTCACAATACCCAGTTAAATATAAGAATCCCTTCACCTTTTCCTTCATCTTTTATAACAACACGGCGAAGTGGAACATCCCAGATAGGGATGCTGCTGCTTCGCTCTCTCTCATGTTGTCACCCCTGGAGAGATGCAGTGGAAATGTCCAGCAGACAGACATGTCACTGCTGTGCTGCTGAGAGAAGAGAGCAGAGCAGAGCCGCTGCCATTGCAGTGAGTCTGCTGCACAGGGCTAAACACGACATCCCGCCCTCTGCTTCCCCGCAGGTGTACTACACACCTCTCAACGGATTTATACAGCAGGACTGCTCTGAATACACCCGATTCTTGCGGGACAGACGTGTCACATTCAGAGGTTTTGTGAAATGTATTCGCTTCATCAGCAATAAGAGGAGATCGCTGGCGGTACATGGCGAACTTTACGCTTATCTGACATGTTGCTGCTCATCTTTATAAGAGACCACAACACGCTTTAGCCCGACATAAGGGCTCGAGGGGAGGAAAACGCGGATTTTATCTGTCCTGGGTTGATCAAGCCCAAATAACCCCGTTTCTTTATTTATTTCTTTGAGGCGACAACATTTAGCCTCAACTTGCTTCAGCGAGAGCAGCTAACGTTAAAGGAACAAAATGTCTGCCCGGGCTGCCTCTAATAAGGTTTGTGCTGTTTTAATAACGTTTTACATACAATGTCAGCAGTTGTTGGAGCTAAAAGATGAAATATAATTAAACCAGAGTTTAAATGTGTGCGATAGGCGCCTGGGGTCATAAATGTGTGCGCGCGTTTAGCCTCAGCTAACGGAGATTCCTCAACTTATGCTAACACGCTAACGCTAGCCGATATGTGCGATAGTCTACAGCTTTAATTTAACGCACAATGCTATAGTTGTCCATTTAAGCTTTGTATTATAACTGTAAATCCTCTTGCTTTGTTTTTTGTTATAAATGTATCGCGTTTGTTTGTGTGACAGTGACATAAATAAGCGGTTATGTGCTTAGCTGAAGTGGTTTCTAAAGTCTGTTGGTTTCCACGAAGCTTTAAAATGTTGGTGCATAAACGTTATATAGTGATAATTTTGATCGTCTTCTCAGCTTTTAAACAAACAGCTGACAATGACAGTATCGTGAGTTATGAGAAAATATGTCAGAGAAGAGAAAGTGCTTATGTAAAATCTTCTTAAGCGGTTATAAAATGCGTTATGTGAAATTTCGCTGTATTTCAGTGTATTTTATAACTGCTCATGAGTATGTGTGTGAGCTGATATTTATTGATGGTGTCAAAAGTGCGTGTTTGGGCGCATCCCATAGCAAACAGACACAGCTGATGACAGGAATGATGGATATCAAACTCCTCAGCTGCTGTTCACAGGATGCTTTTGCTTTTATTTTAACTCTAGGTTATCCTGTCTGCTTTCATTTAAATCCCATAGAAACTTTAGGACAGGGAATGTAAACGAGTTGAGCTGTCACACTGATACAGTTTCTGTTGGGCGGGTCTTTCCATGTACACCTGTTGAAGCCCCTCCCACAACAGGTGAGCTCAGTGAAACAGGTGGAACATCTCAGGAATGTGACTCTTATCCAGCCCTTCCTCCCTGGCATGAGTCACAGGTTGCGTGGCTCTCTGTGATGTTTGGTTAAGCCAGGTAACATTAACCTGTTTGACCGGATCAGCTGACAGAGCATGATTTACTAGATCTGTTTTTATAATGCATAGCATGAGTTATGATTTTTATCTTCAGTAATGTTACTATTGTGTAGATGTAAGTAAGCAGGATATTTTCCCCCCACGTATTCAAATAATGGTTGAATGCGAGCCATTATTGATGCGTTGTAGTAGATATAATATATACGCACTTTTTGTACATATTTTAAAATTAATTTAATTATTTATTATTGTTATGTAATAATATATGTTATAAGTAAGTGTGTATTTTATAAAAAAAATGTAAATATAGATATTGGAATTAACACATTTTGTGTAGTAAATATTATATATTATTATTAGTACTGTCAAACAATAATTCGCATGTAAAATAAACGTTTTTGTTACATAATATGTGTGTTGTGTACACACACACACACACACACACATACAGCATATATTTGTCAAAGTATTTACAAGTATATATTAGTAATCATATAATTTGTCATATATGAATATATTTAATATAAAAATGTCACATATTTTTCTGAAATGTATACATGCGTGTGTATTGATATAGCGATAATAAATATACACACATTTTGGGAAAAAAAAAACGCTGATTTTGGATACAATTAATCACGATTAAATGTTTGACAGTGCTAATTATTATTATTTATAATATAATATACATTTTCTTAGCCCCCCCTCCATTTTTTTATTTTAGTATCAGTGAGATAATATTACTTTTATTAACATTTAGAATTGTTACATTGTTATATTTTCAGTTTTTTATTTTGATTGTGCTTAAAGTTTTAGTAATTTAGTTTAGTGCATTATTGTTATTTTTCTTTTTCCTTTTTTTTTCTTACAGTTTTAGTTATTTTAGAACAATAAGGTAAACCCAAAAGTTGTCTTGGCAACTAACTGAAAAACAAAAAACAAACGTATGTATTTTATTGCAAAAAAGTAAACCTTTTTGACAGATTTTTTTGTATTGTATTGTAGTTTTTGTTAACTGTAATATTTCGCACACACACACACACACACACACACACACGATTAAATTGATATAAACCATATTTATTATTATAATTTTATTTTCAAACTCTCACTTGTTGGAACGGCCATTTCTGTTAAACAGCCAGTCAGCACAGTTAGAGAGCGATTATGTTAATCTGAAAATGGCAAAATATTGGCAGATTAATTGGCCTGTGCGATATATTGATCTCTTACTACCTGCCAATTTCAAGTTGGCACTAAATATTTCCTACTAGTCCTATATTTGGCATGATTACACTTGAATATTGTTTGGAAAGAAATTTTTTCCTATCCACAACCAATTTTTTTTGAATATATATTTTTACAGGTTTTGTTACCTCCATTACAGTCACTAAAGTTTTGTTTTGTAAATGTGTTGCATTAATTAATTTGTTGCTCACATTTGCAAGGGTCAGGCTATTTTGTGTTGTTCTTGTGTCTCACATTGCATTTACTAAAAAAGGCACTTGCTTACTGACCAGCAGGTCCACTATTCCTTCACCAAAGGCAATTGTAATGCATACTTAGTGTTGGTTGAGTATTAATTTTTGACCGTGGTTGTCAGACTTGTTTTGAAGGTTAATAACGGCACTTATTCGATGCAGGGAAAAGGGATTGTGCTGTAGTTTGCATTGTGTGCTAATTCTTATCCGTCGTTTCACTGGTCAAGTCTCAGTAATCCTGTTGGTCTAATCGCTTCATGAGATCAAAGGCAGAACCACAACACGATTTCCCGTCTAGCCTAAATGGAGGATTTTGTTTGTGCCCCGCTCGATGCCCTTTCTTGGTAAAAACACTGTCCTTTTCTCCCGCCCTACACGGCAGCTTAAATGAAGATGTAGGCTTGTTAGGGTAATGCAGTTTGGCACACGGAGACCTGGACACGGAGTCGCTCAAGGTATCTGGATGGATGCTGGACAACTTTACAGTGGCCCTGATTTCTGTCTGTGATAACATCTTTTTTTTAAAGCAAATAAATCCGCATCCTGTCATTATCATAATGGAGGCCAGTGATTTTAATCTGTGTTTAATGTATACAGATGTTTTGGCTTCTTCCTTTGTAATTATACTTGGGTGGCTGGTTTGGGTTTTGTAATCTCTTATGTAGAACCAGACAAAAAAAATGACTTGTTTTCCCAAAAATATAATTAAAAAAAAAATTGCTGGCACAATGTTTGTGTCATGGAAGATGAATAAAAATGTGAACACAATTTACTAAATTGTTCCCTAAATTTATAAATCGTATACACAATTTAGCAAATCGAGGGAATTAATTAGTAAATCGAGCACAATTTCTAAATCAAGGGAACGAAAGAGTAAATTGTGTGCATTTTTTAGTCTACTATGTCATGTTCAGGAATATAACTACTAAAAATATTACTAATAATTTTACAAATTTCTATTGGTGCTGATTATTACATAAAACATTTTTTTTTAAATAATTTTATTATTTTTAAACTTTTTTTTTGTATTTTAGTAATTTCTGTTGCTTCAGTACGATACAATAACAACATGAATATCAAATTATGCATTTTTAAAAAATCTTGTATCACAATTTCTTGAGTTCAAAGGATCATTATTTTAGATAGATTTCTTTCTACTTTTTTTTTTCTTGGGAAGCTTCTAGAAAGCTTGTAGTGAGAAACTATGAAGACTAATATTTCTCCACCGTTTGTTCAGTAGTTAGTGTTTTTATCCTTTAGCTACGGTGCGAGTTGTTGGCATGGTGATTTCTCTCTCCAACACCCTTCAACGTTTGTTTAATCTTGTGAGAATGTGAGAGCCGTCCTTCACAGCAGCGGTGGGCAAATCCAGGGCTTGGCTGAGGGTAGAAACAGAAATTGCTCCCTAACTGGTCAGCAAACAGATAGTCCCATCCCAAGCCAAAAATGCCGCACTTAAGCGTTGACTTATCTGCTTCCAATTATCTACAGTATATAACCATGTCAATTTGAACTTCCTTCTCTTAATCAACCATTTAGAAACCATTATTGGTCAATGCAAGCAGCCAATTAACCATTCACTCATTTAACTGAGAACATTTGTCTGGCTAAGTGATTTTCTTTGTGATGTCAAGCGTTTCTGGTGTGTTTAGCTCACCCGTGTTGTTCTGTATAATGATGCATTTGATACGTGGGATTGAAGGGATCAAGGTCAAAGATAGAGGCCAGAGCTCTCTCACTCTTTTGTGTCAGGTGACCTGCTTTTCTGTGAAACTTGGACGTGGTGTATTCTCTCTCATGGATCAAGGGATTATTTAGTGACCCAGTACTTCTGAGTGTAAGGCTAGTGGAGTGGGGTTTGTTTGTTGTGAGCGTGTAATGAGCGGGTTATCATTAGCGCTGAGATTAGTAGTGCAAGTAGTACTTAAATGGAAAATAAATAGTGGCTTAAGAGAAAAATAATGGTTGATGGTAAATAAATGCTATGTCTCTTGGGCGTAATCGAGGTGTTGAGATGAAAATGCCTGTTGGATGCACACATGGGAAATGTTTTTGCATTCTTTATGTGCTTATAAACATAATCAGCATTCATTTTCTTTTTAAGACTGTGTGATAAGTTAAAAATAGTTCAGCTTTTGTTGTGTAGCATAAGAATTTTTTATTTCTTCATATCAAGCATTTACTGTAGCACATAAAAGTTCAGTCCGTTGCACTTTGGGCGTCGCGAGTTTGAGTCCCGGCTTGCAGACCTTTCCCGATCCCATTCCCCTATCTCTCTACTGCTTCACTTCCTGTCAGTTGTGATCTATCCTATCTAATAAAGGCAAAAACGCCAAAAAATTAATCTTAAAAAAAAAAAAAAGATACAAGTTGTGTTATGATGCATACAAGAGATCAAGCTTTTATAGCTAGAATAAGTAGCTTTTATAATTGCACTATTGATTTTGTTTAAAATGTTAATTATTTAAACTGCTATATATTATTGTAAAAAAAAAAAAAATATATATATATATATATATATTTTTTTTTTTAATTAATTTTGGCTATGTATTTTATTTTAACTGTAAACAAATAAATAAATAAATATAAATAATATATTAATATATAAAATCTTAAGTTAGCATTTAAAAAAAAGCAAAAATTTCCATGAACTGTTAATTAAAAAAGAAATAGTAAAAAAATCCAAGTATACTACAATAATATTCAATTTGATGTTAATTACTAATATATTTAAGTTGTAAATAAAATGTTTGTTTTACAATAAAATACTAATTTCTTTCTTCAAAATTTCTCAGTAATTTAATGTTACTTGCCATTTCTTCATAATGAGAATTGTTTCTTCACAAATTTGTTTTAAGTGTGCTTTTTCTTTAGAGACAACAAACACTCAGAGATGACGTAGGTACCAGCTTCAAGTTTGTGATTATATGCTTGTATCCTTTCATAATTTTCTTAAAGGTCAGAACTGATTTTGTCATTGTGTTCTCAACCATGAAAATGTACCAGTTCAGAAGTTGTTTCCAGTGAATGTTTTATTTTCAGAAGACGGTGAAATCAGTGCATCCTCTCCTAAACGTGACGGCGCATATTGCAGAGTGTTTTTGATCCAGAGAATGAAACCCAGTACTATCCCTGGAGCACAATATCATTACATTTTCACTCCAGCCAGAAATAGATGTGCTGAGAAACCACATTTAAAAATAGCGCTGTCAGAACGTGATTCTGCTCAAGTGAGTTTATATTGCGTCTGAGTGTATTTGAAAGAAGCAGCTCGTGCGTGTCTTCATGGAGCACTTAGAATCCCTTCACAGTGCCTGATGGAGCAAGCGATCAGAAATCAGGCGGTGGTTTAGTTTAGTGTTGAATGTGAAGGAAGCTGTTAACAGTAGTGAGGGTAAATCGTGTCAGCGTTGTGCTTGTGCTTCCTGATTCTGGCCGCACTCATCTTTCTGCCTCAAGCTTTTTGGCCGTAAGCTTTGACGTGCCAAAGTTTTTAATCTAGATTCAGTCAAACTGAGCTGCAAACGTAAAACTTTCCTCGCATTTGCTTTGTGAACTAACTGAACTGATTTGTCGGTGTATGTATGAAACTGAATCATGGATTTAAAATATGATTCTGTAAAGGTTATTAATATTAATTTATTTAATAGCCTGTTACTGAAGTCTAAACTAATTCTTAATTCACTTTTGCCTGCTTATCAGCTTTGCCTTTCCCTTTAAAAATGTTAACTTGCGGGTATGAGTGTTCCTAAAAAAAATAAAGTGTAGAGCCCTGCAGCAGAAAATTGGTCCTGAACATCAAAGCGTGGGATTTAAAATTCATCCTGCATACTGAGGCCACATAGTCAGAAACCGTCTGTTGTTTCACTCTCCTCCCTCTCATTCTGAAACTAACTTGCGTAACACAGGGAAAGTTGACGTATGTCATTTTGCGCAAGCACAATATTAAGTTTAGCCGAGTTATATAAGGGTGTGTTCCGTAGTAATTTGCATGTGTGTGTGTGTGTGTATAACTGTGACATCCTCTCCAGGTTTGTGGCGGCACAAGGGTTCAAAGGTCAGCTGTGACACCAGGGTTAACGAGTCCTTGGCTTCCTGCTGTCTGGTGTAGTATTTCTCACCACGCTATCTCCTGGACGTGAGCCAGATGCTGTAATGTAAACAGTGAAACACACACACACACACACACCGTGTGAGAGTGCAAGGAGACGCCCCATACCTGACATACCTGATCTGATTGGCGTCATTGTTTCGTTCTAGTGAGCTGTCGAACTGGTTTCGGGAAAACAAGTTTTTGTGGATGTAGTGATACGGTCCGAGGCCATCCGGTTTCTTTTTAGGATTTCTTTGACTCGATAAACATCAGTCTGAATGTTGTTGGCTGATACATTGTTGATCATTAGTTGTTTTCAGTTTCAGTTGATATTAGAGAATTTGGTAACACCTAACCATTTGTTCTGCCATGACGGCTCTCAGAGAGTTTAGTTGGTAATATACGTGATAATGGTAATGTGTTTGGTGTTGGTGGTGCGGCAGAGCAAGTAACAAGATTTGCTACGGCCATGAGCATGAAAGAAATATGGGCATAATAGACATAAAATGACCTTGATCTATACAAGTGGTGCTGGGGAAGGAAGTTGCGCACTGCAACTTCTACAGCAAACCCTAGCCAAATATTTTAATGTCGAGCAGCGAGCTCATTGGCTGCTGACACGCAAACAAACCAATCAGCTGTGCCATGATAATATAATAATTAGAGCTGTCAAACGTTTAATCGCGATTAATCGCATCCAAAATAAAAGTTTTTCTTTACATAATATATTTGTATATACTGTGTATATTTATTA
>JAUCMS010000055.1:15303426-15323703 GCA_032357445.1 Enteromius radiatus
TACTGTACGTGTGTGTTTTAATATAAACATAATAAATAAACACAGCATAAATGCATATATTATGTAAAGAAAAACTTGGATGCAATTAATCATTTGACAGCTCTGGTATTACTTTATTAGTGGAAATCGCTTGAAATAATACTTGATTTTACTTATTGAAAAACCGAAACTTTGATTATTTTCACTGCATTTTATTTCTTGAATGAATCATTTTGAACGTGCTACGCTGTTTGATGTAAACAGTGGATCCTCAGAGCAAATATATATATATATTGTGAACACTGTCGTAAGATTAAAAAAAGGTTTTCTCAAGCTGTATCGCCTGGCCCTAAATCTGTAGTGATAGCCGTGACGGTAGCGTTTGGCTTTGACCTGAATCACACCTGTACGGACGGCCGCTAGATGCACTGTAGACGTGTCGATTGCAAACTGACCTTTCCCTGATTTGCAAGAATGGATTTCTGTAGTTGCATGTTGATTTAACCTGCAGACAGTACTGACAGCAATGTAAAAGGAAAACAACTGGACTAATCCTGCATAATGTCTTCATAACGGATGCTTCTTTTCATAGATGAAGACGTTATGTAAGAGCTTCTGTGATTATGTTAAGTTGTCTTATAGGAGGCGTTGGACCTTTTACAGCTCTACTGTCTTCAGGCTATACTTTGAACCTTGAGAAGGGGCCTTTCAAACAATGAATAAGACATCCTTAAAGCCCCACTTGGACCTATTATAAATTCATAAAATTTTACTGAAGAATCAAAGAAGTGTGACCGAGTGGAGGTGCTGTAGATGTTGAAGGGCTTCTTATCAAACTGTAGAAATGTAGAGCTGAGTAGAAAGTTGGTAAGGAGCTTGTTTTATTGCATAATGAATTAATCAGTTGTTATAGTTTTTTTTTTTTTTCTGCTCAGGATTGAGTTAATTTCAGTGCTTGCATGGCACCACTATATTTAAATATCAAACATTCGTATAATGCCATCATTTAATAATTGAGCACCAGTAATTATCATAATTAAGCATCAAATCAGCATATTAGATTGATTTCTGAAGGAATGATGATGATGAATAGAAAAAACAACAGAAAAACGCATAAGAAAATTTCGGACTCAGTGGACCTTAAGGACCCTGAATGCTGAAATTTTGCTTTGCATGACAGGAATTAATAACAATTAAAAATGTATTCAGTGTGCTCAAATAAATCTAATCATGGTTATCACAAGAAAACAAAGCAGAAATTTCAGTTATTATTTATATATATATATATATATATATGTAGATAGAGAGAGATAATTTCCCATTGACTTATTTTAAAACTAATTTTTATTTGTTTTTAATACATTTATTCATAAAATATTCAAAACTAAACTCATTTTAATATTTCTGTCCTTCTAATTTTGTTATAAATATTGCATATAAATTAAAATATTATTTATTATATATATATATATATATAATTTTATTATATATTATTATGTTCTAATATGCATTAAACGGTTTAATATAACTAATTTCTGTTGGAAAAATTGACTGTATTATCTAGTTTTCATTAGCGAAATATTGTTCGGCAGCAGCCAAAACACAAAAAACCTGACCTTTCCTGAAATCATACACACCTTCTCTTTTTTTTTTAACTGCCTTGCAAGCACTTATATGTCCTGAAGGAAATGCTAATCTAGCGCCTAAATATTTCATTACAGCTAATTTGAAATATTTTGCCGTTTCATGAGCGGGTTGTTTTACACAACATTCGTATCTCGAGCTTTTCGGTCATCCCGGCTCTCACAGCTGATGTTTTGTCCCTCACAGATGTATAAGAAGGATCTGTACAGCGTGGATGAGCCGGTGCGAGTGAACCACGGCGTGAAGCCTCCCCCTCCCCAGCAGCAGCAGCCTTTAGGACCCCCCACCTCGCTCTCCTACAGCCACCAGCCCGTGTACCAGGACCAACAGCCATACCGCCAGTACGAGCACCCGCCTTACGGCTACGACGGGGGCGGCTACGCACAACCAAAGCCTCACAACTACGACCCGCACCTGCACTACGACAACCGTGTGCCTCACTACAACGATCAGTGGCCCGCTTACGACCAGCAGCAGACTTCACCCCAAGCGCCGCCCGCGTCCAGCTACCCTCAGGCCCACCAGCCGCCTCCTCCTCCTCCTCCACTGGGGTACGAGGCCCGCTCCCCATACGAGGACGGCCCGACCAGGGATTTCAGCCCGCCTCAGTCCCAATACGATGGCGTGTCCCCGATGGGCTACGATAACCGTCCGCGGCACGCTAAACCCGCACCGAATCGCTATGAAGAGCCGCCTCCTCCACCCCCTCCAGTCTCCTATGACGCCCGCTCGCCCTTTGAGTCTGACCCGCACGGATTTCCGGGAGGTGTGCATCGCTCCCCTGACCCACCCAAGCAGTATTACGGGGACGCTGTGATGAGGCCCTCGTACAACGCTGGTGCGCCGAGCCGAGTGTATAAAGCAGCGCCGCAAGAGCCCGTGATGAACTCTGAACCCCCCGCTCCGCCTCCCAAACCAGAGGCTGTCTTGTCTCCAGGAGAACCGCCTCACCCTGCAGCTCCCAAACTATTGCCGCCGCCTCCTCCCAGAGACGACGATGATGATGAAGACCCTGCTATGAAGCCCCAGTCTGTGCTCAATAGGGTCAAAATGTTCGAGAACAAGCGCTCCGTGTCTGTTGACCGAGCCAAGGATACACAGGAAGCAGCGGGAATTAGGGTAAGTTGCTGTCGCTTTGATATTTGTGACCCTGGACCACCATCACCATCAAAACCAGTCATATGGGTCAATTTATGCTTCATCTGAAAGCTGAATAAATAAGCCAGGTTTGATCCATACAATGTATTGTTGTCTATTGCTACAAATAAACCTGTGATACTTACTGTATGACTGGTTTTGTGCTCCAGGGCCACATTTAACCTAGAGTTTTTCATTGTTAGTAATGATTTAAACATGACTATTGTAGTGTTGACTTCTGAACAGACTAGAAGGGTATGTAAATGTGTGTTCACTTTCTTCTTCAGCCCACAGATCTCCCAAAACCTGTGAGCACACCTGGTCCTGTGCTTAAAGCCAACTCTCTCAGCAACCTGGAGCAGGAGAAACCCTCTCACAGGTACAGGTACAGCCACATACTTACAGTCCTGTCCAAACCTTTGGGCTCTGTGAGACCTTTACTCTGTTTCACAGTATTTTTGGTTTTAGTGGAGAATGCTAATGTAATCCTGTAGTGCCCTCTGCTGGTTCATCTTCCACTCTAAGAAAAAACATTAGATATTACATAATACCCACTGATGTTTTTTTTTATTATTTCTGCTCCTAGAGCCCCGGAGCCCCAGAAGCCTCAGCAGCGTGTCGGGGACGACATGGTCCGCTCCAACCACTATGACCCAGATGAAGATGAAGAGTATTACAGGAAGCAGCTGTCATATTTTGACCGCCGCAGCTTCGACAACAAGCCCATGAATCAGGCCAACACTGGGATAAACCGCTTCTACGAGCCGCCCAAACCTCCTCAGCCCCAGATCGCATATCCCTTCGCCAGGTACGGTCAAACACGCTGGACCTAACTCCTGTATGTCAATGACGCTGTTGTATATATCTTTCACACACTTTCT
Organism: Enteromius radiatus; assembly: GCA_032357445.1. NCBI lineage: Eukaryota > Metazoa > Chordata > Actinopteri > Cypriniformes > Cyprinidae > Enteromius > Enteromius radiatus. The sequence continues at coordinate 15,307,068 of JAUCMS010000055.1, forward strand.
GTTTCAGGACGGAGTCTGTGGAGAAGGTGAGTCCTGTAGACAAGAGGTACGAGCCCCTGCCGCCCGTCAACCCTTCACCTGCTCCATACAGCCAGCCCACGCCCGCTGCTCCACCCACATCCCTGCCCAAACTCAGCAACATCGAGGGTAAGAATGAGGCTGGAGCGTTCAGCTGTGCTACTTCTTTTTTTTTTTTTTTACACTCCTACTTGAATTTATCAGCTTATAACATGTTTAAACTATCTTTTTTTTTCCTCAGTTATAAATATTTCCACCACAGAGTCCTTTTCATTATGTATTTTATTTGACATTTTTAAACATTTCTAACACAGTGTCTCATTTTAAAGCTAACATTTAATTTTTCCTAAATACACACAATATTAAATATACAAAATACAATGTTTTTTTCAATATTTGCATAATTTTACAAAATGTACAAAATTGTATCCTAAATACATTTAAAATATAAATGATATTTGCACACTTGCTGGATAATTTTACTAAATTGAAGTATTTTTTTAATTAATTAATAGATTAATTGTATACCATAAATAATGCAATTAACAAAAATTGGAAGAAGCCATCTCCTTTGACTATTTAAGGTTAATTACAGCTAGCATTTTATGTATCCTAAATTCACACAAATAACATCTTCATCTTCAAATAACATTTTAAATATTTTTAGAATTAAACGTCAAAACTGAATTTATCAACAAAACCAATATATGTCTAAAACCAATGCGCTATAAAGTGTAAAAATAAATAAAATACATAAACGTCTATTAATTATTAAAAGCTATTAATTTCACACCATAAATAATTAAATAATTTATTACAAAAACCACAAAGAAAACAATGAAAATAATCGTTCCTATATAGTTCCTAAATAGTAATAATTTCTATGGGTTTTTTAATCCAGAACAAAACAGTTTAAAGCACTCCTTTGCATACCGTATACCTATATGTTCTTGTATTGCCTACATTTCTGACATTAATGCTAATACTTAGCATAATTTGTTTATACCTCAACAATACATAGATGCGTTCTCTCTGATCTTGCAGTGAACTCGTTGCCAGATCCTCACAGCTCTCCCAAAGCCAAACCGGACCTGTCAGCTCTCAGAGCTCCCGTCCGGGACGACCCCATTCAGACCAGCTACCTGCCCCCCAAGTCTTCGATCAACGGCACGGATGCCCCTCCCAAAACGCTAGGCGTCCCTACCAGCTACAACCGCTACGTCCCCAAGCCTTACACCAGCTCGGCCCGACCCTTCGAGCGCAAGTTCGAGAGCCCCAAATTCAACCACAACCTGCTCCCCAACGACACGCAGTCCAAACCCAGCGTCAACAACAACCTGAAACCTCAGATCTCTCCCCAGCCCCTGGACACCGACAGCGGGGTCGACACGTTCACGCGCACCATGGACAACAGGCCCAAGTATCAGCACAACAACATCAACGCCCTTCCAAAGGCCATTCCCGTCAGGTACAATGATGAAAGAGCATCAGCCGAGCTGGGTTTATTTCTTCTGTTCACTAAACCACTCGCTGTCTGTTTTCTAGCCCTAGCGCACTGGATGACGACGAGGAAGACGAAGGTCACACGGTGGTCGCCACGGCGCGGGGCATCTTTAATTGTAACGGTGGTGTGCTGAGCTCCATAGAGACGGGAGTCAGTATCATCATCCCTCAAGGAGCGATTCCAGATAGCGTGGAGCAGGAGATCTACTTCAAAGTGTGCCGAGACAACAGCATTCTTCCCCCTCTGGACAAAGAGAAAGGTCTGAATCCCGCCTACTTGTGTTTGAGTTCTGTGGTGTTTACAGTATATTTCTGTTTGTTTGGGTTAGGGTTCAGTTTTAGTGTGCTTTGAAGTTAATTTATACTTCACATATTTAAGCAAAACATGTTTAAACAAAGCCGCCTTAGTTCAAAGGTGACAGAAAAACCTATTTTCTGGTTAAAATATTTGTTTAAAATAAATTTTTTTGTTATGTTCTAGTGTGAAGAAACGCATACAAACATACATTTAGATGCATACAAACTATACAAAAAACCCCAGAGCTGTTTACACAAAATCCAATGTCGCTAAAGAAAATATAAGATATTATAATGTTTTGCTACACTGGACCTGATTTTTTTTTTTTTACAATTTTCATAAAACATAAAATGATGTTTGGGGTCAGTAAGAATTTTTTTAATAATTTTTAATTAGTACTTTTATTCACCAAGGATGCATTCAATTGCTGAATATTTATTCATATTTTTTTTTTTTGCAATGTTATATTTTGATAATGATTTTTTTTTTTACATTGTTACAAAAAAAAGGAAATATTTTCAAAATATAAACTGTGTGTATTTATAGATAATAAATATATGCAGAATATTATAATATTATAGCCGTTTGTGACTACAATGTTATTTTTTACGTTTTTTTGTTATGATTCATGGCAAAACTTAACTAAAAGTATCCTGAAATAAAAGATCGGTTTCCACAAAAATATTAAGACAAAGTCCACAAAAATGTTAACATTTATTGTAATTAAACCGCATATTTGAATAATTTCTGAAGGATCATGTGGCACTGATAAATGCAGTAAATGATGCTGAACGTTCTGATTTGATCATAGGAATAAATTACATTTATTAAAAAAAAAATGGACACGCAGCTCAAACATTTGAAAGCTTAATAACACAGCGTTGCTCCTGAAGCTGATTGTGTCCGTCTCCGCTCTTCTCTTCCAGGTGAAACTCTGCTCAGTCCTCTGGTGATGTGCGGCCCTCATGGTCTGAAGTTTCTGAAGCCCGTGGAACTGCGTCTACCACACTGTGCGTCTATGACCCCTGATGGTTGGTCTTTTGCTCTAAAATCCTCCGACTCCTCGTCGGGTACGCTGTCCTTTCTCTCTGTCCTATGATGGGTCTTTTTGGGATCGGGATTGAAGCTGTTTGGAAACAGCACTTCATCTTGTGGTGTCCTTTCATTTTCTGGGTTCTCTGAATTAACATTTCACGCCGATCACATGACGCTTTCACTGTGTGATCTGTGCGCTTGCTTTGCCTCATCGATTTATCACCAGTCTTAATTGCAGATGCACTTAATGTCTCTTTAGCTGTTATTCATTCACAGTTAACCCATGTAATATTGTTAGATATGACCGGAACGGACTCACGTCATTGGGCTCAGTATGGACTCGCTCCTGGTTGTCGTCTTCAGTCTAAATAAGCATTGGCTTTGTGTGTACGTAAAGGAGTCACTCCTGATTTCGTGATGGTGGTGATATGGCTGTAGATAAGAAATATGGATGCCAACAAATGCATTTAATGTCTTTAACAAGCTTTTTCTAGATTTGGTTGTGAGACCAATTTCTAACCAAACTCTGTGTGAACAGAACTGAATTAAGTGTTCAATAGTGGAGCGACTGATAAATTCAGCTGCAGTGGGAAAATAGCATGTCTAAATGGTGTACTTGAGTTACTGTGAGTGAATTTAGCCAAATTGTGTGTGAACAAAACTGGATTAAGTCCTCTAAAGCGGAGTGACTGAGTTTAGCTGCAGTGTGAATGGAGCCTGTCCAGAGTCATTCAGGTCAGGGAATCAAAACCATTATTTATTTTATTGAGTCCCTTAAATTAGGAGTCACTCCTGATCTCATGATGGTTGACACTGTGATAATGTGGTGTCTACGTTACATGTAAATGACACACGTGGTTGTAAATTAACTTGATTGTAGCAAATTCGTTTGTCGCTAACCTAATTAATCAAACCGTGTGCACAGAACAGTATTAAGCAGCCAAAAATGAGTGACAACTGAATTGAGCTCCAGTATGAACTAGGTCTGCATGATCCAAATAAAACCCTAATTGCAGAGACAGCTTATTATTATTACTACTTTTTTCTTTTTTTTTTACAGTGAATACAAAACTTTTTGATAATTATAGTTATTATTATTATACTGTGGTAACAATTCACAAAAGGTCCCGTAAGTTAATGGTAGTTATTACATTAAAATAATGCTTTGCTACAGTATTTATTAATTGTAGTTGAAGTATGTAACTGTTCATTATTAGTTGATGTTAGATCAGGTTAATTAACATACTGTATATGTAAGAGTTGAAATCATGACTTGTATATATATTTTTTTTTAGCTCATGTTAAAGTTACGGATAATTAAAAGTTAATATTTTGGTTCTGGGAGTCCCCAACAACAGGTTGACATGCATGCAAGAAACACTTTTTTTATTTTCTTATACATTTATTTTTACCTTATTTGCTCAATGGTTTCCAAACTATTCGCTCAATGATTAATTTCTCCAAACCCCTCCTTTGCGTGATGCAAATCTGTTGTGATTGGTCCGATTTTCACCTCATCATGCCTGTACGGTTTGATGAAGCAGTGTTTGTGCTGCTTTGTTTGCAGCGTTGCCATGTAAAGTTATTTTACCACTCCAGAAGTGGCACCTAGTGATGAAGAATGAATGTGCATTTTCATTCTAACCAATGAGGAAAGACCACCAAGTGGGCGGACAATAATTGGTGCAGCCCTAGAGTGAATAGAAAGAAGATCATGATGTTGTCTAATGGCATGTTCCTCCTGTTGATATGTCCACAGGTGACCCCAAATGCTGGCAAAACAAGTGTCTACCAGGAGACCCCAATTACCTGGTGGGCGCCAACTGTGTGTCCGTGCTGATCGACCACTTCTGAAGAGATCAACAGCTGGTCTGTTACTGAACGTGAGCGCATGGACCCTTCTCCAGTTCTTCTACTCAGGAGGAGGGATTTGCACCACTTTATGAAGTATTAATTCTTCCCTCTTTTCTTTGATGGGCTGAAGCGTCGTTCCCATAAAATCTCTGCTGATGATGGCACAGTGCTACGGAGCGCTCCTATTCCCTTTTTTTTTCCCCTCAAGTTTGGTTTTGCCTTTTACTTTACCTTTTGGTGCTTGAAGACTTGCAAAAAATTACTGAATAAATAAATAACGGAAATCAAACTGCTAACGGAATGCATGACCTGTGCCACAGACAGTCGGAAAAAGTAATCCCATTTTTGACATTTGTAACGTCTTTTTCTCCTAGAAGTCTCGAACGGAACAGGAAAAAATAAAAAAAGTAGTTTTACGTAAAACAAGTGAATCCTACCAGTGTGCTCCCAAACAGAAAAGTCCATGCAAGTAGAGCTTTTTTGTTTGCGAGGTCATGTGTTTTTCGTGGAGCGGTGTAATGGATTTTCGCGGATATGGAAAAGCATGTCGGTTTGTAGAGAATGAAGAACTTTTTGAAGCAAAGAACTCATTGAAGGAATGTGACTGTTGCACTCATCTGCTCATGGACTTCCCTCTCTGGCTAAAAATGAAAAAGAAAAAAAAAAAAAAAAAAAAATTGGGCTCTTTTTCCTCTCTCTCTCGTTTTGAAGCGATCTTTTCTAGCGATGTTTTACCGTAGATAAACATTGACTGGTTTTCCGAAACTCCTGCTGTCTAGAGATCTATGCATGTGCTATGACTCAGGTCCAAACGCCTGCTACTAAGTTGAGTACACAAACCTACCCATCATACACTGCAAGCAGTGATGCCTTATCTGCATTTTTGTTTTGTTTTGTTTTGTTACTTTAACCCGAAAGACTAGCAAACGTCGAATTTCTGTTACAGAGGGAAGGACACAAAACTCTCCCACCGTACCGAAGCGGGATATTTAGCACACAAATAATGAACAGGTCTGCTTTTTCACTGCTATGCATATGAAGTCAAAGAATATACAAGAACACTAGGATATGTTTCAATTACAGCTGTATATATTGTGCTAGCATATGGCCTTGGTTCGCTGTAAATGACCTTTTGTACATCTTTGTTATTTTGTATAAAAACTCAACATGGAAAAAATTTCTTAACAAAAAAGAAAAAGGAAACTATAACATTGGTTATGTTTGTATTCCGGTTATACTTCTGAGCCTTGGAATTGACCTTAGCAGGACGGAGAAGAAAACGCATTGGAAAAAGATTACGTAATAAATGCAACGAAAAAGGACGTTATCTTTTTATACCAACGGCATATATACAAAACACTACGTAATGGCATTTTTAACAGTTACAGAAACATTTTTATTTACTAACTAGAAAAGTGCTCGGTTTAAATAATTTAAGAACTCCAGAAGGGTCCGCGTTGGTGGTTGGACCCCGACTTTATTTGTGATACTGGATGCTGTATTATGTGCCCTGAAATGTATTTTTGTACTAATAGACAGTTTATTAAGGCACATCAGTACGACTTTGTTTTGATATGACGACGCAGCTTCATCCCAGGTTTAGTTTCTTTACTTTGTGTGGCGACATTCTCTTTTTTTTTTCTTTGCAGCACATTTCTAAGTATACAACTGTATTAATAAATAAATTCATTTTTAAAGTAAAAAAAGTTTTTATACTGCTTCACTAATGCAGGATCGGATCATCTTGATGATTGTGAAACGATGTCAGTGACCCCCGGTATTGGGTACAGAATGAAACTGGTTCATTTGGGTTTGTAGAAATGTTTATTTTTGAGCTCAGAGGTTGATGGGGAAGGGAGGTCATGAATTTTGCCCTTTCACCTACTTAAAAACACACTGCAGCTGATTAGAGTCAAACTCTTGACCGGCTGACACAAGACCATTGAGAAAACCAGCAACCCACGTTCTTAAAAGCCACTGTGTCAGCAGGATCAACTTTACACAGGAAGTAGTGACTCCCAACTGGTGAATCAGAACCACAATTATTGTGCCAAATTATTTGAGCGCAAAAACACAGCTTTTGATTGGACACAGCCTTTAAATTGAGCTAAATACACTCTATTTTGCTACATTATAGAGTCATAGCCAGTTGAGAACCGCTGCTTTGAGAGTTAAAGTTGTAGTATATAGTATTATATAAAGTAAATTTAGTGTACCACAATCTCATTAGAGTCTATTTAACTTCAAGTTGAGGTGATTATTTATTAAGAGGTTAAGGCACACGTTTATGCATTTCATGAAGTACTAATGTAAAACAGTTGACAGTACTGGTCTGTAAATGTTAAGATCATTCACTGTAATCACTTGTTTTCCCTGAGATTAGTTGATGTTTACTACCGGTTAGTAGAATTTAAAGTTAGCTTATCCTATGGTTTTTTTTTACAGTTTAATTTCATGCAACATGATCGACTTGTGAATTTCCTGAGAGAGCGGAATGTATTTCTTTTGCGTCAGGTCCAGGAAGTAGAGAGGATCTTGTATTAAAGCCGGGTCAAAGCCCTCCTCCACCAGCTTCACTTTCATCATCTTGAAGGTTCCTGTGATTTCTAAGGAATTCTGAACAAGGAATTTGTTGATGAGTATCAGAGAGAGGGACAACATCTACAAGCAGGATTGGTGGGAAGGCAGAGGTAAGGCATCAAACCTGAATTCGGATGAATCGAGGTCTAGCGTACATTGGAAGATAGTTGGCCAAAACACTGCAAGTGTTGACACAGTCCAGCTCTCGGCCCTCTTTCAGTTTTACAGCTGCCATTCCAATCCTGCCTTCATGACCTGAAGATACGTGTGCATTAAAACTTCACACATCTACTGACTTCATGGTACTTTAGTAACACTTCAGAATAGGGGGTCAGAATAATGCATTAGTTAAGCATTAATTAATGGTTCATTTGTTCACAATTAAGCATTAGTTGAGCAAAAACACACTAGTAATTAATGATTAAAATGTTAAGTTAAGTGTGTTTTTGCTCAACTAATGCTTTATTGTGATCAAATTAACCATTAATTAATGCTTAACTAATGCATTATTCTGACCGAGTGTTACCGAAAAAAGATTTGCATTAAAATTCACAATACAAATGACAAAACTGGAATATTATCTTCAAAATCAGGTGTAAAATAATCACACCCAGTAGAATTCCCTTTAAATCAGCATCAGACAACACAGCAGACACCAGTAAAGAAAACCCTATGAGATGCAGAACATTTTCTCGGATCTTTATATGATACAGATGCTGGTTTCACACCAAAAGAAACACGGCGTTCTGTATTTGAACATGTCATGACATTTCTCCCGAAATGAGTGTTTATTTTTGTGTCACAGTAGAGTGAATTATAAATTCGTTATTAAAGCAGGACCTTGTTTTTCTTCAGGCTCCTGTGAAACCTGACATGTCTGAGATGTGCTCTTGGAGCTGTTGTGATGGACAGTTTCGTGTGAGATACCGATCTCCTGTTTTGACCTGCTCGCGTGCAATAGCCGCTCTCTTCCTTATAGCTTTTGCATTTGCTGATATTCAGAACATGTGAGGCAACGTCAAACGCAGTGATGTTTGGAGCTGGTTTGGGATGCTTGTTGGCGCTCTGCTCTGCAGGGTCCCTTCAGGCAGACGGTAATTGACCTAATCTGGCCCATATGCAGAGTGAAATATGTTTAGCCGTGACCTCGGAGGAGCACAGCTTTGTGCTATGACTACTGGAGATCTTTTGACTCGGCCTGGCATTCGGTCTAATAAAGCACACAGAGTCAAGACCTGCAGGCTCCTCACGAAACAGACTGCAGAAGTAGAAATATAAAGCTTGTGTCCAGAGGACTTTGGATTTGATCTGTTAAATCTCCTATGATGATCAAGTTTGGCATGGAACAGAAATGCTTTGAACAAGGCGAAAGCATAAAGGGCAGGACCTGGTTTCAGTTGTTGTAAAAAAGATTAAAAGTTGGTCGAGACACATTTTCCTAGACAGGAAGCTTGATGTAGTTTAAAAGCTTAATTTAAAGGTTTTGTAGTTGCTCTGGGTGGTTGCTTGGGTGTTCTGTTTGAATAATAGCCCTGCTGAAAAAAATAAAATACACAGTAGAAGCCCAATAGAAACCATTTTTCCAGTAAAACCATTACAGAATTCCTTTTTGTAGTGTGTTATGGGCATTTTTCCAATAGGATTTAACATCCCACCAATAGAATCCATCACATACCAGTAGACACCATTGTACTTTCCATTAAAACCAATATAATTCCTTTTATAACCATTCAATCCACTACTTTTTTTTGTTGTGTTTTGGGCAGAGTTCTGTTGTTTTTGTCAGCAGGGAGGTGTCCTGGCTAGTTGCAGATATCACTGGTTGCTAAGTAGTTGTTAGGATGTTCTGAGTGGTTGCTAAGTGGAGTTTCTACTGTAGGTGGTTGCTGTGCTTTAGCTGGGGTGTCTGGGTGTCTTCTATGTTATATCTGGAGTGTTCTGTTATGTGATTGTTAGTGGTTCTCATTTTCAGTCCCGTTACCGATACCGATACCGATGCCTGGGCTTTGTATATCTGCCGATACCCGATACCATGAAGTATCTCCACACAGCCTACTCTTTGCTGTGTTCACACCAGACGCGAATGAAGCGTTAAGTGTCATTTAAGCATGTGATTTACATGTTAAGTCAATGCAAAGACGCGATTAGACATCTTGTGGCGTGAATTAAGGAGAGCGAATGGCACTATTAGCGATCCAGCTATTTTTTTAATATTGAGGCCGATATCCGATCCTAATATCGGATCGGTGCACCCCTAGTTCTAAGGTGATTTATATGTGGTTGTTTCTCAGTGGTTGCTATGTCCCTGCTTAAAAAAAAAAAACAGCTAAAACCAGCCAAGTTTAACGGCTGGTTTAAAGCTGCTCGTTCCAGCTGGTCTTCCAGCCTAAACAAGCTAAACCCCTCTATAACTAGCCTGCTGACCAGCTTAAACCAGCTACGACCAGGCTGGTCTCCGAGCTAAAACAAGCCAACTAGCCTAGGCTGGATTTAGCTGTTTTTTTCAGCAGGGGTGAATGCTACTGTGTTTTGATTGTTTGCTGGACGGTTGCTGGTGTGTTATGGAGGGTTATGTTATTTCTGGGGTGCTCTTTTTGGTTGCTATGTGCCTGCTTGCTGGTTTGTTATTGGTGGGGGTTATGTGGTTGCTAGGGTGTTTTGGTGCTTACTATGTGGTTGATAGGTGTGATTGTTAGCATGTTCTGGGTGATTCGTAGGTGTTTGCTGGTGTGTTATGGTTGCTATGTTACGTACAGAGCATTCTTTCTGCTTTCTAGGTGGTTACTATGCAATTTCTGGGGAGGTCTGGGTGGTTGCTACGGTGTACTGAGTGTGTACTTTGTGGTAGCTAGGGCTTTCTGTGTAGCTGCTATGCAGATGGTTGCTGACGAGTTGCTATGAAGTTTCTAGGGTGTTGTGGTGTTCATAAGGGTGTTGCTAGGGTGTTCTGGGTGGTTGCTGAGACATTGCAGATAAAGAGACACAAAGACGATTCATTTAATATCAAAGTGTAAATTAAACTAACAACAGGTGAAAGTGTGAGTTTTATCCCATGTGTTAAGAATCAGAGCTGGTTCAGTTCACAATACAACAACAACAAATGTGTGTGTGTGTGTGTGTGTGTTCCATATGATGGGAACAGTGAAAAGGGTCCAAATGTTAATTAAGCATGGCTGTGAGTGAGCAGTGATAGAGATGCTTCATCTTTCTGCCAGACATGAATGAGTCGAGCCAGTTCTCACTCGCGCTGATAAGACAGCAGAATAGAGACAATTCAAAGTAATGAGCTCTTTCTGACAGCCCGAGAAACTTCTCTTCATTTTCTTTGGTGCTGCGAAGACGAACGAGAGATAATTATGACAAGAAGAGCACTTCAAATTAAGTGTAATAGCACGCGGCTAAAACGTGGCACACCACACAGAACGCCGTCACGTCTGCCGTCAATCCTGATAATGGACAGAATGTTTTAAGAACGTTTCTTGCATGGATTGGAAATTACTGGCAGATTTACAGATTGACTGGTTGAGTTAATTGAGTTGGTTTTGATGGTTCAGACCACACACACACACACACACTTCAATCAGATCGTGCAGCTTCGGTCAGTCTGTCTTCATCTGCTCCTCAGGAAACAGGATTACTAGGGAGTTGGCAGGGCGTTTTTCGTGCTTGTTAGGTTGCTAGGGTGTTTCCATGAGGTTACCAAGGTATTGTGGGGGGTTGCTACTGTTTGCCGTCTCCGGGGTGTTCTGGGTGGTTGCTAGGGATTTGCTAGATACTGAGTGCTAGTACTGATTGGTGTCAAGGCAGGTTATGAGTAGTTCCTAGAGTTTTGCGAAATATCTCAACATGTACTGTAGCTCTGCAGCTCTGCCGTGATGAAATTACACTATTGAAGTAAATGAAAATGATTTCCACTTAAAATTATACTTTTATGCTAATAGCAGTGTGTGTATTTATAAATGATCATTATTCATTTTAAGCAGCCTATTGAAATTCTAATCAGTTGAAATTTTGCAAATGGACGTTATTAAAATGTAACTTGCAGTGAGGATTGCTGCGTGGTCAGGTGCTGTATGCAATCATCTTTAGTCGTCACGGAGATCAGGAGTCGTCAGGCGTCTGCGTCTGAAGGTGTTAAGTATTCTCCTCCCTCAGCGCGTGATGAAGCATCTCTGTGCGTTTGTGTTTAATGATGCAGAGCTGCTGGAAGCTGCACTTGTGGCAGGCATTGATTCACACGCTGTGAATGTTTATTATGGAGTCTCAATATGAGCATGTTTGCAATCTTATATATGTGTGGTGGATTTTTCCACACATACAGTGTAATTCTAATGTGTTCATGTATTATCATTTATTTACTTTATTATTTAATACGAATTGTTACCTTTTATTGATAAAGGGGTCATGAACTGAGATACCAAAACTCTTAAAGTGGGAACTATCCAATCCACGTATTGACAAAAGCATTGACTGAAGATGACAAGAAGTCATAGTATCATATAGTCATAGGATTATAATCTTATATTGTTAATGTCCACACAGCTGACAGCTTTACCTGTTGTCGTTTGTTCAAGTCGTGCACGAAATAGACACTGCTTTCCCTCTCAAAACTGTTTTAATGCACATCGTCACAGTTTATTACATCAACAAACAATGTGATTGCAAAACAATCAGGAAATCAAGACATTACATGCAATTTTAAAAATCATAACATATCATTTTATATAGTCGCCAGTGTCCTTAGCAAAAACTTCACTCGCAAAGTAATGTTTTGATTGCAAAAGCAACAGCCCTGTTTAGCCCCGCCCACTCACTCTACATGAGTGGCTGTTTAGCCCCGCCCACTCATTCTACATGAGTGACTGTTTAGCCCCGCCCACCAAAGCAGGTCTTCACAGAATCCAAACTATAAACTTTATTTGATTTAATTTTATCATGGATTATGATCAAGGCACAGTTCTATGCAGGATTTTCAGAAAGATTGACATTAAAAGACAAAGCTGTGCAAATATATTAGATCTGATGTCACTCCACACAAGTCTAACTGTTTTTATTACATGTTGACTATTGCGTTGTCTGTTATTACAGATCATTTGATATGTAGTCAGTGTTTATGCATCCATCTATGAAGGCTGTCAATCAAACACAACTGTTAGCCAATCACAGCAGTGGGCGTTTACCAATTCAAACTTTATTCTAAATGATATTTTTGCTGTATAAGTAAGCAAGCTTCAGAGAACAGTACAAAGTAAAAAAAAAACAAAGACAGTTCCTTCTACATGCTTCTTGGAATGCAGAAGTAATTAAAATCTCAAATATGTGTGTTAACTAATACTACTCGGTAAAATGCTAATTGCTCAAAATTAAAACTGGATATGAAATATCATGCATAAATTTTCAGAGTGTTTAAAACTAATCAGCGAGCTGAAGACCTGCAGACGGACACCTGATCCCATTAGCCTCTCTTCAGACTATCACTATCCTTATCTATAACATGGCCGAGGCCAAAAATAGGGAGAGAAATTAATAATCAGGTTGATTTGCTCTTTTATAAGTATAGAAGCCCTCTAGGCACGACTTATTAAAGTTTTAAAAGAGAATTAACTCCTGCAGCAGGTGATGCTGAACTTTTAATTGCTCATCAAATAATTAATAGTGGGCAAGTGTAGAGTTTGTGGAATAATAAACATCATTTTAATAATCAAAAACTGAGTTACTGAAATAACTTCATTATGTTAAAGCACATAAAACACTGGAGTGAATATTAACATGTGGATCTAGTTTGCATGCTAGCAGACACTCAAGCAATTATGGACTTTAAAGGAACAGTTCATAATGAAAATGCACTCACCCTCAAGTCAAACAAGATATACTGAGTTTGTTTCTTCATCAGATTTGGGGTAATGTATCATAGCAATCCTCGGCAGTGAATGGGTGCCGTCAGAATAAGAGCCAAAACCACTCCAAAGTCCAGCCCAATCACTTAACATTTGGAAGAGAGAAGCTTTAAGGCATTAATAATAACACCAGTTGTCCGTTCTAAGAAAAATTAAGTACCGGCTTTTGTCTTCACAGGATATTAACTGATGGACTGGAGTGCTGTGGATTATTGTGATGTTTTTATCAGCTGTTTGGACTCCCACCCATTCACTGCAGGGCATTTGCAATGCTGTAATTCGCTCTTTACTCTTGTATTTATTTCAGCGTTTTGTTGAAAGCACTTGAGTGCAGTGAGTTGTGTCTGTTATCACTGTACCAGTTGGTGAATTAGTATTTCATGGCTATGTTGATGTCTCTAAACGGTGTGTTAAAGCTGTGGATGGTGGGTTTACATGTCGGTCAGGTGTCTCTTCCTCTCTGAATGGGCAGTTGTTTGCTAATAGACCGCGGGGGACTCTGTTACCAGTGAAGTTAGTGCTAGCGCTGCTGGCCGAACGCGGTCGGTTCGTAAAAAACACGACAGGAAATGTAATTTTCTGTAATGTAAACAATTATAGACCGGAGTCGATGTTCTGCCCACACAAACACAGAACTATTACCGTCACATTACTCTACTGTGTGTGTGTGTGTGTGTGTGTTCTGGGTCAGGGGCCTTTCCCATAATTCCTCCCGAGTCTTTTCTGTTGGCTTATTGCTTTGTTTTCCTCCCTCTCGCTGGTTTCTGTTTATTAGCACATTAGCTCCTTGGAGGCTCAGAGTATCACAGACTCTCAGAAGCAGCCAGATCATTTCAGCCCTTTATGTGTGTTCAGAGACGCGACAGCAGCTGATCATCCGCTCTGTTTACTCACGTCATGCCCATTTCTGCTCTTATTCGGATCCATTCATCAGAGCATGTTATTGCAAGTTAAAAGTTTGTCTTTGTAATATGCGGTTCCTGTGAAATATATCCTTCACGAATGATTGTATTGAATATGTATGCACTTTTGAGAGTGCTGTGCAGTTTAATCGCAGCCTTTTGTAGTTGAACACTCATTTATTGCCATACTGTGTTTTTGATTTTATTGATTAATCGAGCAGCAGACATTCTTTACTAAATCAGATTGCATTTATTTATTTATTTGCTTGCTAGCTTTCATCTTGTTAATAATTGCGCTAAAGCTGATGCTTGTTAAGCAGCCTGTTTTTGTGTTTAGAAAGGAAAATAGTGGTTCAGTTAGCGCAGTTACTGCAAATATGATAAACATTACCTCATGTACAAATAAAAATATAATATTAACTTAGTTTAACTTAAGTTATCACATTAAACTAATAATAATAATATTCTTAATAATAAAAATAATGACAAAAACGCAACAAAATTACCAAACATGTGACTAAATATATATTATATATTAATAAAACAAACTGTGATGGTACTTTGGTGGTGTTTTCTGGTTATTGTAGGTGTGAAGGGTAGGTTGTCATTAACGTACAATAAAGTATAATAAACATGGGTTTATTGATTTGACAGATTTAGAGTTGAAGGTGTAGTTACCATAGCAACACATAACAGCAGTAAGCATTGAAAACATGTTCTGCCTTTGAACCTTCAGTAATCATAATCATAACAAAAACAAGAGGGTTTTTAGCACTCCTGGCACTCATAATAATAATAATAATAAGAATAAGAATAATAAAAATATATCTTGAATCCCTAACAATGCAGACAGCACGGCTTCACTCTTGAAGAAGATAATGATGGAGTTGTCTTCCAAGGTTAAACTTTTTGATGAGTTTTCTTCAGCAGTAGATTTGATGATAGAGATAAATGTCTGCATATCTTTATACTGTATAGCTCTGTTTTATATCTCAGTATGACGCTGTTTTCTTTAGGATGTTGCTTGGCTGCTTTTCATTTAATCAATTTGCTGCTAGATAATGTGTAACTATGTATATTTATAATACTAGTCATTAGTAGAGGGAATATCATTTCTGATTGAAATATCATTTGATGTGTTCTAACATAAAGCAATGCGCCTCCAAGAAGCCGTGGTTTACAGTGAATGTATTACAGCACAGGGCTGATGCTAGGCACGACATGAAGCTGGTATAAATTCACTGTAAGCCATATTGCATTCATAAAACAGTTAGCAAGGTTTCACAAAATAAAACTAAGCAAATAAAATGCACATAACAGTCGATCCTGCAGCTCTGGGTTGCAACAAAGTGGTTGCTAAGTAACACACAAAAACAAAGAGGCGTGTGTTTGTAGATTGTAGATGGCTCAACCAATCAGAATCGAGGACCAGAACTCTCCGTTTTACAGCTCTGTTTTTTTCTTCTGATTCCAGAAACGTCTTCCTCAGGAAACGTCTTAATGGACACGACGATGACACGCACTACGACTCGCCCGGTTACCGTCACCACGGCGACTGCCTCCACCTCCACCTCCACCAGCACCGCCTCCATGGCCAGCACCACCCGATCTCCCTCCACGACCCCGCCGGCCCCTCATAGCACCACCCCAGAGCGACAGCCGGCGGCTCCTCCCGAAGTCACGGCTCGCTCCGACCCCTCCTCTGTCCTGCCCAACATCGCTGTAGAGTTCTGCAGCCCCGTCACTGACTCCTCCATCAGCTGGCCCAAAACACGGCAGGGCCTCGTGGCCAAGCAGCCTTGCCCGCCGGGAACCATCGGTACGTTACATCCGTATAATGCTTACATCCACCAGCAGAGGGCGCCGAGAGATGCACTTTTTACTTGTTTTTAATGTGATTAATTGACAGCACTATTTCTATATTCCACTATATTCTGTCAGAGCAAGGAAAAAGAAAGTATATTTTTGTAATTCAGCTTTTTATCTTGAATTGATGTCAGAATTCTGAAGAAAACAAAATAAAGAATAAATAAAGAACATGTAGTCCCTCTATATTAACTGATAACAAGTAACCTTTCAGAAGTCTTAACCATGAACATCCTAGCTACTGTATAGCGATGCCTCGCTCGTTTCTCTAGAGCAGACGAGCCCTGGTCAGTGTGTGTTTAACAGTTAGTTATGCTAACCCTGGTGTGTGTGTGTCTGTGCAGCGGCTCCAGCATCAAACACTCTCGCCTTACTCTCATTTTCTTACCTTAAAGAAGTTCAGCTTTTCCCTTCATTTCTCTCGCCGCTCATATCCAGTCGTTTCCAGTCCTCCTGTCTGTTTCCATGGTTTCGGGTGATTGGCAGTTTCCTCCTGATTAGTTTTTTGTTCTTGAAGTTTTCAGAGCATCAGACAGGATTTGTGCTCTGGTCATTTCTCACAGTAACACATTCACATCCTCATAAACTCATGCAAAAAAAAAAAAAAAAAAAAAAAAAATATATATATATATATATATATATATATATAATAACATAAATAAATAAAAATACTACATTTTGAT
>JAUCMS010000055.1:15361372-15376913 GCA_032357445.1 Enteromius radiatus
TTTACACACTTCTGGTCAAACACTGGTTAGTGCTGCAGTCTTATTAGCTCACTGGCGTGGATGAGATTAACCCCTTTGGGTATCGAAATTGGGTACCGAACGACGAGACGTTTTTTGATACTCTGTTGTATCGAAGCAATTCGGTCGGTACCTAAAAAGTATCGAACTCGATACCCAGCCCTAACACACACACACACACACACACACACACAGCATTTATCGGTCATGATCAGGCCCAGATGGCATCTGTAGTTTTGTGCTTTTATCTGCTTTAAATTTGGGCAGCAAAAATAAGTTTTAATTATGCACATTAAGCGAGTACAACATGCCCAGTGGACAATATAAGAAATCCTTCATTTAGCTAAATGTTTCCCAAAGAACATGCAACAGTGAAGAACGTGTAAATAAGTGATGGGACGGTCTAAGATCCCATATGGGCCTGTGCATGATTGCCACCTCATACCTCTTGAGAATCAAATGGATTGATTCCAGACTTCATCAGCATGTTGGCCAAGACCAGGTACTTCAGGCAAGTGGTTCGCCTGGGGCTTCCAGACTCGTCATAGTTTTTGAACGCTTCGAAAAAGTCTGTATGTGCCTTCTCGAACTCTCCCTCCCTCAGGTGCATTTTACCGCCGCATTCTAGAGAGAAACAGACACATGTCCAGCAAGATTAGTGGACTTTCCTGTTGTACATAAAACAAGCCTCTACACAAACAAAAACACAAAATCAGCCCAAACTTACACCGATTTCGACATCTTCCTAACTAAAAGCAAACTTCGCAATCGTGTACAAAAAAAAGAGAGAGAAAAAAACCAATACAAACAAACTTTCCAACTTACGCTTAAAAAAATTATATAAACATAATGGCCCGGTTTCACGAACGGGGTTTAGCTTAAACCAGGATTAGGCATTAGTTAAATTAAGATATTTAAGCAACTTTTGCAAAAATGCCTTAGAAGAAAATATTACAGATGTGCATCTTAACACATAACAATGACACGGACATGTTTTAAGATATGTCAGAGCAAGATATTTTCATCCGAGACAGCTCAAACATGCAAAAAAACTAAACTAAAACAGCAAATATCAAAATAAACTATTTCATTCCAACTGAAAAATACTAAATCAGCCCAAACGAAACGCTAATTTCCATGTCTTCAACTTTACGACTACAAGCAAACTTCAGAACTGTAAACAAAACATTACAAACAAACAAATCAAAGCCCAAGCTAAATACTTCTATGCCTTCACACAAATTTTTGTAAACAAAAACAAATAAATAAATAAAATTTAAACTACATTTCATGTCTTCACACTTCCAATAGTGCATTAGAAAAAACTAAATTAATCAAAACAAGAACAACATATACAATTTTGTCTAAATATACACAAACACCAAATGAAAAATACTAAACCAGCCCAAACGAAATACTAATTTCCATGTCTTCAACTTCACAACGACAAGAAAAAAAAAAAATCACAAACCAGAACCCAAGAAATATACTTATTTTCATGCCTTCACAAAACATCCCAAATTAAAATGAAACACTTTTATCATGTTTTCAAACTCCCAACAGTGCTTGAAAAAAACCCCAAATACACACAAACAATAATTTCCATGTCTTCAACTTCACAACAAGCAAAAACCAAACTCTCCAATTACACACAAAAGAAAAAACTAACCAAAACCCAAGCTAAATACTTATTTCCATGTCTTCACAAAATTTGCAATGGCACGCCAAAACCAAAACAACCCGAAGTAAAATTAAACACTAATTTTCATGTCTTCAAACTTCCAATAACGCCTAAAAGAAAAACCAAAATGCAATCTAACTTCCCAGTTGAACACAAAAAGAGTCCGATTTAAACTAAATACAAAACTAAACACTTGGTCTCATGTGTCCGTTACCTCTGATGACTCCCATGATGAGTGGATGTGGGATGGCTGATTTGATGTGTAATGACTGCTCATACAGGGCTTTGAGTTTCTTGTTGTTTTTCTGTGCCGTATACATCTGAATCTCCAAAGCATAGATCTCCAACAGCTGAGTGCCCTTCTTCAAGTCGTCCTCTCCATCATCCGTCTAATTAACAGCATCAGTCAGTTTCAAAGCAGGTTTCCTCGTTCGTACAACACTGATTATTTACTCTACCTGACATGACTGATGCAACTGCCTGAGGATTTTCTGGAGCTTTCCGAACTCTTCTCTTTCCAGGTACAACTTTCCCAGCTACATGAAACAGAAACAGAAGTTAGGCCTATATGAGCCTGCAAACAGCAATAGCATAAACTAAAAGTAGCATTTAGCCTATTATTATCCTGATATAATCTAAATACAGAATGCATTGTTATTGCACAAACCTTGGTGTTAGTTTTAAACCAAAGTCTGTCATTTTTGGCGTCTTTTAATGCTTCCAGTGTGGTCTCGTAAAACTCTTGTAGCAAATCCATCTGGAAACAAACAAGACGAGATAAATATTATTGTATTTTCTTTAATAGAACAACCTTTGTATACTATGAATTTATCATCATAAATGTATTACTGAATACAGAAAGCTGTTTAAGACGCACTAAATACCTGTTTGGAGGTGGAGATATAATCTAAAATAGAGTTGATGGATTTCTCAGAGTAATTTCTGGTAACAGCACTTCTAATATACGTCAAAAGCTGTTTGTACCGGTTCATCATTTCTGGAAAATTTGTCTGTAGAAATAAAAAACAAACAAACAAAAACATTATCTGACATTATAGTGCATTATTAACATAATAACAACATTTATTATGATTATTACTATTATTATTGTTTAAAAAAAACACATTCATAATAAATACAATGTATTATATATACACGTGTGTGTATATATATTATTTAATAATTTCTGCTATTATTGTTACGCACAAGCTTGAAGTTGATTTTAATCATCTGTTTCAGTGCTTTGAAGCCCCATTCTCCTTTCTCGCCCTCCAGCTCCAGCACCTGCAAAACAGACAATAGTGAATACACATTTTCAATATTATTACAGATTCTGACACTTAAAGAATTGTGTAACCTTCTGGAAGCTGCTCAGGGCTGCTTTAGGATCATCTTCTTTCAGGGCTTTGGAGTTGTAGTACTGATTCTCCAAATCGACATTGGGTTCAGAGTTGCTGTCCTCTGAATATTCCTGAAGTGAAAGCGCAAATAATTTCGGCAAATTAACAAGTGAAACACCCTCAAAGATTGTGTATTGTATATATTGTGTGTGAACGATTATGTTATGATTATGACACCTGCACAACAATAATAATAATCTGATTATTTACAACAGTACATAAGCAATCATCTTTTTCACAGTAAACTGAAATAAGACATTATTATGCCGTTTCATAACCAGAAACCCATTAGTTACAATTCAATAACTTCACGTGAGTCTGCAAGTTAACAATACATATAACTAGCTTATGTATATGAGCTAACAGAATCAGGTTTATAAATGAATCACATTTTTTATACAATCTCAAATAATACTAACGTTACTTAAAATAAAGAAGGCTCTCCTATTTCTTGACTTAATATTTGCAGTATTAGCAAACTAGCCACCTGCTAAACAACTCAATTGCAAAATTAAGCGCCTGTAAACACGCTAAACACATTTCTTCCCCGTCACTATGTCGGCTTCGCGTTAAATGACATGCATTTACAGTCGCGTTTATTTTAAAGAGTCTTACCAAGTCATAATCCTCCTCATCATCGCACATGAAATCATCTTCCATGTCAGACATTTTGACCGGAGAGAGAGACTCTTACCCACAATGCTCCGCGGTAACGCGTTTTGACATCACGCTGCGCGCGCAGCTCCGATTCCTGCCGAGTGATTCCGAATCCAGAGAATGTCTTTGAGGGATTCGTGTCAGTTTCTTCCGTGTTGTTTTAGACTCACGGTTCCGGGTGTGACAGTCAGCTGACAGCACTTGTGCAGAGTCAGTCCACTCGTGAACAGTGTTTTAGCTGCAAATCAAAGATTAAAAGCCACACAATGGCCACGTCTCCTCCGAAAATCACGGTGTCGTTCAGTGGAGATGAGAGGTAAGTCGCGACGGTTCGGAAAACTTCGGAAAGCCGTTCGGAAAACTTCAATTGTGTATGAATGAAATCAACTCAGTCGATTTACATTGAATTGATTTAGTTAACTTACGTGTGTTTTGTCTTAGGCACACATTAAAACGCTTTTGTTTCATCTTTTGTTAGGTTGCGGAAACTGAAAGAGGCTTTTCATGGAAAATACCGCCAAATGCCTCTGTTCTTCGCTCGCGCTCCTGGGAGGGTGAATTTGATAGGTGGGCTGCAAACATAACAAATACCTTCAGCATTGCGTTTGATATTAAATCTGATCCTTTTCAGGTGAGCACATTGATTATTGTGGCTATGCTGTCTTGCCAATGGCAATAGAGCAGAATATTCTTGCTGCAGTTTCTGTCGGTGACTTCAAAACAATCCAGCTGGCCAACACTGACCCCAAATACAAGTGAGTAACTGTCTTCTTCATTACAGAAATTAGTTCAATGAAATTTAATTGGTAACATTTACTTGACGCATTTTATTTAGTTAGTTAACTTTTATGTAAACGAATTTCTGCCACAGAATAAAAATAAAAGTCATTCACACACACACACACATATATACTGTATGTATATATATATATATATATATATATATATTTGGTACAATTTGATGTTATTAATTGTACATTCTGAATTGTGCATTTATTGTGAGGTATAGACAAAAAAAGTCAGAATTGTGAGATGAGATTCAAGTGAAAAGTCACAGTTACCTTTTGTCATATTTTTATTCTGTGATGGAAATATTAGTAACTTTCTTTATGAACGCTTATTTCTGCCACAGAATAAAAATCTGTATCTATAAAAATGTTTACTACTTTTTAGTAACATTTACTTTTCAATAATCTTGCAATTATGTTATGAACCTGCAAATCAGACCATTTCCCTAAGAATCACAAGTAAGTCATTAAGGTAAATTAATTAATCGTAAGATATAAAAAAAGAAACCTTCATTCTGAGATGAAAAGTCACCCTTACTGCCATTGTTAAAAAAAAATAAAAAATTAAAACATATTTATGGACTTATTTCAGTCACAGAATAAATAGATATAAAATTTTTTCTTTTTTTAAAGTTAGGCCTAATTGTGATATTTTGTTTATTTGAAGCCTTTTTATTTTTCAGAATTGTGAGTTATACTGTTCATTCGCAATAATAATTGGGAGGTTATATTTTGCAATTTCAAGTAATTCATTGTAACTTTTAAGAAAAAAGTTTGCGAGTTAAAAATGCACAATTAACTTTTTATATTTGTTATTCCTTAGCGGAAATAAGAATCCATATTCTTGCTTACGTGCTCCTTTCTTATTTCTGTTCCTCAGGGATTTCTCTGTGTCTGTTGATGGCATCTCTATTGACAGAGAGAATCCTCAATGGCACTATTACTTCCTCTGTGGAGTGAGAGGAATCCAGGTGAGGTGACTAATATGACGTGTAATGCATGCTTGCTTCATTGCATTATAATTACAGTGACCCTTGACCTTGTGTGTGCAGGAGCACTTGAGCTTGTCTTCATTGGCAGGGATGTGCTGTATGGTAGACGGGACTATCCCGGCCAGCTCAGGTCTTTCCAGCTCCAGTGCCCTGGTGTGCTGTGCCGGGCTGGTCACGATGGAAGGCAATCAGAAGTCTCTGTCTAAGGTTGTTCTTACTGTACATCCTCGTGACGTGCATTACATACAACTGCTGCTCATCATAGATGTGCACTGATGTCATTTCAGGTGACTCTTGCAGAGACGTGTGCCAAGTGTGAGCGTTATATTGGCACTGAGGGGGGGGGGATGGATCAGTCCATTTCTTTTCTTGCAGAGGAGGGAACGGTAAGTCATGTGTTTTATATTTCTTCCATTAATATGTGGTTTTTGATTCATTTTTGGTGTAAGAGTCGATAGCGTGATGCTCT
The DNA here is from genome assembly GCA_032357445.1 of Enteromius radiatus. Classification (NCBI taxonomy): domain Eukaryota; kingdom Metazoa; phylum Chordata; class Actinopteri; order Cypriniformes; family Cyprinidae; genus Enteromius; species Enteromius radiatus. The sequence continues at coordinate 15,367,378 of JAUCMS010000055.1, forward strand.
TTTTTGTGATCACAAGAAGAAATGCAGTTTATGCATACAGTGACTGAATAAAAATTTTAATGATAATCATGTTTAAAAAAACATTAAAATATATGTCAAATAAAATTCATTTGGATATTTCTGGGGGCATAATCAAGTTGCCAGAGTGTTCCAACTATCCTGATATTATAATAAAGATAAATGATTAATAAAAAAAAAAAAAAAAAAAAAGAGGACGTTTTTGAAAATAAATTTTTAATGTTTAAAAAAAATATATATTTTAAATAATTTTAATAATTCATGTGGTGTACTTTCATTTAATTAGTGTTTATGGCATGGTAAGATTAATTGAAGTAAAATATCATATAGACTTGACATTTATAAATAAATAATAAACAATTCATATATATATATGTATATATATAAGTTAAATAAAAAACATATATATTGATACATGATAATTAAAAATTAGTGTTTTTGTTTACATGTATGTGTGCTGTGTATATTATGTATATATAAACACACATGCATGTATATATTTTTAAAATATTTGCATGTATATATATTTATATATTGATATGCTTGTATTTTATATTATATATAAATATATTTAATATATGCAAAACATATACTGAAAAAAAAATGCATATATATATATATATATAGACATGCATGTGTTTGTATTTATATATAATAAATATACACACATATATTATATAAACAGACTTTTAAACTACAGTATATGATACCAGCATGAATACAAAGAGTACATTTACAAGGCAGGTGCTTTTTAAATTAGAAAGTTTGTAAAACTTTTATTTAACAGTGCATCTACAAATACATTTTTATTTCCCTTTTTTATTTCCATTCCTCAAGGCGAAGCTGATTGAGTTTAATCCGCTGCGAGCCACAGACGTGAAGCTGCCCGATGGGGCCGTCTTTGTAATCGCTAACTGTTGTGTGGAGATGAACAAGGCGGCCTCTTCTCACTTCAACATGAGGGTGGTGGAGTGCCGCATTGCCACAAAGGTCTGAAATTCAGACATGCATCTAGAATGATCAGTCTTTTTAATATAATGATTGTATTGGCAGCTCAGTCAAATATGTACACAAAATTAAGGAATTTGAAATGTTTTTGAAAGTAGCCTCTAATGGGCTGCATTTAATTATTATTATTTATTACTAATTTATAATACTGAGAAATGTTTTTACAGTTTTCTATTGTGATATATTTTCAAATGTAATTTATTCCTGTAATCAAAGCTGACTTTTCAGCATCAAAGCTCCTTCGGAAATCATTATAATATGCTGATTTTCTGCACAAGAAACATTTATTATTATTATCGATGTTGAAAACAGTTGTGTGGCTTAATACTTTTGTGGAAAACAAGATAGATTTATTCATGAATAGAAAATTCAAAAGTGTTCATTTAGAAATGAAACGAGAAGTAGTTAAAATACCTATTCAACATTATGTCCAGTAGGTGGCGCTGCAACCAAATGAATGTCATTTTCAGAACAGTTAATAGTTTTGTGTACATCTGCATTAGCTGAGATGATGATTCACTTCTTGTTTACTATCTTCAGCATCAAATTGGTTGAAATGTTTCAACAGGTGATTAGACTTTAAGAAAAAGACCCCAAAACGGGCACCAGATTTTGAGACCTATAAATCTATAGATTGAAATCCAGAGGTGGCACTATTAAGTATCTGTAAATCTAGTTTCTAGATATTTTGGATTAGTATGTTAAAGGGTTAGTTCACACAAAATTGCAAATCATGTCATTAATTACTCACCCTCATTCCAAATCCATAAGACCTTCGTTCATCTTCAGAACACACATTTAGATATGCATAAGTTTGTCATGAATCACTCACCCTGACGTCATTCCAAACACATAAAAGCTGTCCCTTTTAATGCGTTAACTAATGGGACCTTGCTGTAAAGTGTGGACCCTGGACTGCTCACACATGCTTCGTGGTGCTCTCCAAAATGGCAGAAGACAGTAACTTGGGGAGAAGAATTATTGAATAAATGAAACCATAAAACAAAAAGTATTCTCATAGGTTTCTATGTTCTTACTACATTTCTGGGCCTGGTACCGTTTCAGTTGTGTTTGTGTCTATGGAGGGTCAGATAGCTGTCTGATTTCATCCTGGTACTCTGCAGATGCTGGCGAAGGCGCGCGGTCTGGACTGGAGTGGTCTGCTGAAGCTGGGAGATCTGCAGAAGGAGCTGCAGGTGAGTCTGGAGCAGATGCTGGAGCTGGTGGAGGAGGTGCTGCACCCTGAGCCCTACAGCAGAGACGAGATCTGCAGGAGTCTGGGCATCAGCACCCAACAGCTGTGTGAAGACATCCTCAGCCCCAACACACAACACGGTGAGAGAGCCGTCACACACCACAGGAGACCTCAATCAACACCACTTTCTTTAGGAATATACACATTCCTGCTCTCGTTGACAAAATAGTCTTAAAATAAGGCAAAAACAGACTGTTTCATTCTAGGGTCAAATTCTAGGCTTGTAAATGGACCTGTAAAAGCGTTTCTGGCCATTTTTCCCCCTTACCTAAGCTACATACCTTCTATGTACATATCAGACAACTATTTAAAATATTCTCTCAATGCATTCTATGGCACCTTTAAATAATTTAACCCTTTAATGCATTAACTAATGGGACCTTACTCTAAAGTATGACCAATATATGTGACCCTGGACCACAAAACTAGTCATAATGGTACATTTTTTGATTCGTTAGGATAGGATTTGGCTGATATACAACAAAAAAATGTGGAATCCGGGAGTGCAAAAAATCTTAAATATTGAGAAAATTGCCTTTAAAGTCCAAATAGAAGTTCTTAGCAAAGCATATTACTATTCGAAGATGTCTATAGTAGGAAATTTACTATATATCTTCATGGAACATGAGCTTTACTCAATATCTTATTGACTTTTGGCATAAAAGAAAAATCTATAAAGTTGTTCCATACAATGTATATATATATATATATATATAAACTTATTTCTCAGACAGAGCTCTTCTGTTTTTATCTCAGCGACTGATTTTAAGTTGTACCAGCGTGCCAGGCACGTGTACGGCGAGGCTGCGCGTGTGCTGCAGTTTAAGGCCATGTGTGAGTCTTCTCCTGCCAACGCCGTCGCTCAGCTGGGCGACCTGATGAACCGAAGCCACGCCAGCTGCAGAGACTTGTACGAGTGCAGCTGCCCTGAGCTGGACCAGCTGGTGGACATATGTCTGTGAGTGAGACCGGCTGGCCATGCCATGCCACACATAATACACTTATGAATATTACATAAAAACATTTATCTGTTAATATGCATTTTAATTTCTGTTCATGTACGCAACTGGTCAAACATTTTTTGAAGAATTAGGACTTCCTATATAATTCTGTTATGCCCACCAAGGCTGAATTTATTCGATCAGAAATATTGAAAAACGGCAATATTGTGAAATATAATTACAACTGAAAAAAGTTTTCTTTTTGAATATTTTGTGAAAAGCTGAATTTTCAGCATAATTGCTCCATTCTTCAGTGTCACACCATCCTTCAGAAATCACTGTAATAAACTGATCTGATTATATCTTACATTATCAGTATTAAAAACACTTACTGCTGTCTAATATTGTTTGGAAACCATGATGCACTGCCTTTCAAATCTTGGGGTAAAGTAAGGAAAAGATTTTCAAAAAATCAAAAGTCACAGTAAAGACATTTTATAATTTTCCAAAACAAATAAAAAAAAAATTATATGAGCTGTCAAACAATAAATTGCAATTTAAAAAAATAAAATATTTTTTTTTTGTTCACATTAGTTTTTACTGTGTATATTTATTATATATATACAAACACATTAAGAAAAATATGCTGTGCTTATATATCAAATATATTTATACATGAGATTTAATAATATAAATATACACTTATTATTAAATTATTATTATTATTATTATTAAAAAAACACTTATTATGAATTGCCATAATACTTCTCAACATCAGAGTTTTTTCTGTATTCTGTAAAAGCAATCAAATTAATTCAGCCTTCATGAGCATACGACACTTCTTTCCAAACCATAAAAGATCATAATAATTTCCAACTTTTGACCAGTATTCATGACACGATCCTGAAACGGTTTGAACTGAACGAGTCACGTCTCTGAGCTCACCAATCGAAATTGCCCGTGTCTGTCTAATGAATTGGCGTTTTAGCAACATCTTCCCTCTCTCTCCGCAGGCAGGCGGGCGCCGCGGGGTCGAGGTTAACCGGAGCAGGATGGGGAGGCTGCACGGTTTCCATGGTACCCGGAGAACGAATAGATTCTTTCCTCCAAACTGTGAGAGAACGCTATTATGCTCCTGACGCCCGTCGATCCGCTCTGGAGAAGCAGAGTTTATTCGTGACCAGGCCGGGAGGAGGGGCGGCGATTTTCATAGGAGAATGAGAAGCAGAGGAGCCAGCAACACAATCAAACCCGAGGCCTTAGAAGCAGGAGGTGGTGTGTTTAATGGCAGATATGTTTGAAAGGAAAGTCTGAATGGGCTTTTGTACTCTATATGTCTTAGGAAGCGCTCAATTAAGGTTTTTAAGGCATTAGAGAAAGATTGAAGTATAGCAGTACATTCCTACTTTTGTTGCACTTTCTAAAAGCAAGTTATAAAAATAAAAATCTTAATGTTTCTAAACCTTGTCTTTTACTTTATAGAAGCTATAATAACTGTTAGTGTTTTTACTACATTAATACTGATGTATTGCGGTCATATTTTTCAACGTTCGGTGAAGTTTCGTCAGCTAAATCCATTTCTATATGAAACATGAACGCAAACATGGCTTTTTAAATAAATTAAACAATGGCCATTTAATGCATATCATATAAAAGACTACAATGACTTGTATAAAAATCCATGCATTTAAAAACAAAAAAGATAAACAATCTGCATGGTCTTTGTTGACAAAATATCACAGCAGAAAATCTTATACATTCGTCATAAATATATTTAACATAACATTAAATCAACCTCAACTATACATTCATAAACGGGTACTGTTGCACGACCCCCTTTGTCACATAAATTATTTTAAAACTGATCTACATTAATGTAGTCAATGAGGGCGACGAACAGCCTGAATCAAACTATAGCAATACATTCGACTCGACGAACCGAACTGAAAGTACTTCCTTTGATGAAAGGAAAACAAAAAGGCACAAAAATTCCCACTTTATAGACCTTTGTGTTCGATAGATGTGGAGTTCTAGATGTTTAAATGTGTAAATGCTTCAGTCTAGCGCTTGATGGAAGGCACGACTTTGCATGCAAAAGCACTAACTACGCTTGGAATTATGGGCAAGTGTGGACTGTTTTTACACTTTCTTTAATGTTGTCTTTTTTTTAAAAAAGAGGTATATTTCAAATCAAAGCTAGAGTTTGCTTTACGACGCCAACGTAAGATTTCCAGCTGATGCATGTTCTCTGTGGCATCGATATCAGACAATGCTAAGTGTGTCACTACTCGTCCAGTAGCATTTCAGTGCATTTTAATAAACTGAGTATCTGTGACGCAACTTCCAGGTCTTTAAATATATCCATATTTAATATGCAACACATTTATAATCCTAAATCGCTGCGGATGGCTGTATCAGTGTTTCACATGCGAGTACATGTTTACTCGCTTATGCTTTATTAGTATTGTTAGAATGATTTGTTAAACGTAACTCAAGTTTAAGATAGTGTTCCAATGCCTGAATCATTCGCACATGAAAGCTAATTTACGCAGCAGGATTAAAAAAAGAAAAATAAACAGGTGCATGCAACTTTTATACGCGACTCTTTATGCATTTTTTTTTCTGGAAAGTCTAAATGTTTTTTCTCCAAGATGATGAAAAAATAGATTAGTTTACATCTCAAGTTTTGACACTTTTTCTCAGAATTGGAAGTTTACAATTTGCATTGGATAAAAAAGAAAACAAAAAGCTAACTGCTACTTTATCTCACAGTTTGTACTTTTTTTTGTTATTGTGAGGTATCTCACAATTTCAGACTTTTCTTCAGAGAACTTAGTTTGTATCTTAACATTCTCAATTTTTATTCTCACAATTCTGAGAAAAGAAGACCGAAGATGTAAGCTCAGAATTCCAAGAAAAAATTTTGAATTTTAAGATAGAAACAATTTCCGACAAATTTTTTTTCTCAGAATTCTACATTTAACTATTCCGTAAATATAAATATAAAAACTGGTAATTGCGGCTTAATCTCACAATTTTCTACAGAGAATTTAATTTTTTTTTTTTTTCACAATTACAAGAAAAGTAGACAGAATTGTGAGATATAAATTCAAAATAACAAAAAAGGTCTGAATTGTGTCATAAAAAGTCACAATAACCTGTGTGTGTTTTTTTATATCATGGGGCGGAAACAAGCTTCCATGCAAATGCATAAAAGCAAGTGCCTAAAACTCGAAATACAAAAACGCTGAACTTGAATTTGTGCCAAAATACGAAAAATGAAATCAAAATGAATCTCAGGTTCACTGTCAAATTCAAACGGATGCCTTGTGAGACATGAGAAAGCATGAGAAAGTGAGTGTTATCTGTGCTTCATAGTGCTGGCTCTTTGGAGTCTCCTGTGCATGTCTAGCCCTCCCATAGTCTAGTTGTGCCCAGAGTGTGTCTGCTCCCAATCCCATTATCATTTTCTCACATTAATGACCGGCGCTAATTCCTCTTAGAGGAAGAACGCTCCTTTATCTGGCCTCCAGGTCTTCAACCATTACCTCTTGGTTTTGGTCACTTTCCCTCCTAAATCCAGTGCTGTTGGTCTCTGCATCGGTTGTGCCGCTCACCTCGCTGTTTTTTACCAAGCTGGCTCCTCTCGCAGGCGAGGATAGTGGGTATGTGGAAGTGGAGGATGTGGGTACCTTCATGTTCTTGCCAGAGGTGATGAGTTCTCCGTATCCCTGCTGGTGGGCGAAAGCATACGCCGAGCGCCGGGAACTCGTTCTGCGCACTCTCCTGAGGTTCTGCTCTTGAGGACGCTGCTTCCTAGAGGCCTGCTGAAGTAAACGCACCTGCACGAGGGAAAGCGGTTTTTGCATTAATTACAGTCAGTGATGAAAGGGCATAGTAATCATTTTTAATTCCCACTCTGTATAAGGCATGTGTTGATGACCTTGTCAGTGTGCGTTGGATAGAGGTCAGCCTTGATGAACCGGACAGCCACCATGGGCATTATACACACGACTGTAGTGAGGAGTATGACGAGCCACACAATCTTCTGATTCAGACAGTTACGTGCGGTACCTACGGTCAAACACAAAATGTAATAACAGTGCCCTAGAAATGGATGATTTATTTTTCCCAGAGCGGTGGGTTTTTTGATTAAATGCAACACTTTCTCAAGGATCTAGGCTGTTGCAAACTTGCTGGTTGTCCTACAAAAATATGTCATTGTTGCAGTGATAATCATTGTAATAACAGATCGATCCAAGATGGCGGTGAGGTCAGATGCAGCGGCTACTCCGGGTCCGAAAAACTGCATTTTTATGTACTTTAATGTCGCCTGTTTGTCTCAAAATCATGTCAGTTTACTGGTAATTCACAAGGAAATCACTCCCAAATACATCGCCAAGGCCTTTTGGAAATCGGCAATACAAACAACCACTATTTTCAGGTGCTGTGTAATATCATTACAGAAGAGTCAAGTTTTAAATAGGAAAAATATATATACATATGTATATGAAAACAGTAAAACCCAAATGTTTAACACTAGGGGAGTTGAAAAAGAGCTCATTTTGAAAAATACTGGAGTGTTCCTTTAAATGTGATGTTGTATCCACACCAGTAGGTGTCAGGTATAAATTTTAATACCGACTGTCCATATTTAATATGTGACATACAGTACATACATTAATGGCATACAAAAAAAAAGATTTTTCGATTCTTACCTATGTAAGGAAACTGGTTTGGGAATATGGTGAAAATGCCATCGCTGTGCATTGCAAAAAGGATCGCAAAGTAAACCGCTAGACTTCCCCAGATAAAGAAGTGGTTAACAGCGGTCCAGTAGTTGGTGTCAAGCCCAATCTGAAACAAAATTCAATATACAAAATATTTATTACATTTTTACGTAACCCTTATGTACTGCACATTGTCATTTATTTCTAAAGTGTTTTAATGGATTAAGTAAACAAGCACGGTTGCCTCACCTGGACACTGACCACAATCACCAAAGAGGTTGCTATGGTTACCGCGAAAGCCTGTTGGTCAGAGATGTGGGCGCCGTCATCCCGCACGGCGGTCATGAAGGCTCCGTATGGGATGAAGAAAAGGATAAATGAGGTACAGACCCCCTGCAGGGTACAGGTGAAGAACTTCCTTTTGTTAAAGAGCTGGTTCAGTTGCCCAGGTCTGTACAGGTTTGGATAGCGTAAACTGTACTGCTCGTTCACATCCTGCAAAACCAACACATTTTACATTAATAGGCTGTTAGTGCTGCTACATAATGCACCAAAAACTGACACCTAGACTAGGCTTACCTGGTCATACAGGCCCATGGCCAGAACAGGAAGTGACGTGTACACTATGTTGAAGAGCGTAATGAACCACTGGTCATATACCGTCTTTAAAAGACAAAAACATATTATTCATATTCTAAAATTTAAATCACTCCACAGGCTAAAATGAGATAAAGTTTTACCTGGGCAGAGAATCCACAGAGGAATCCATACCAGAAATGAACCAGCGTGAAGGCGAAGTTTTTGTAAAAGAAGTAGCAGAGGAAATTGCACATGCGGTGGTAGGACCAGCGGCCGTGAACGAGCAGGAGACGCTGCAGGTAGCGAAACTGGGCGAAGGAGTAGTCCGAGGCCAACACTGCCTGCATCCCCTCCTGTCCGCTGATGCCCACGCCAATGTGGGCCGCTGAGGGAGAGCAGAGACAGTATACTCACATTACACATACTTACAGATCAAAAAGGCCAGCATATTTCCATAGCAACCACTCTATTAGATCAGCAGTGCATCTACATTGAATACATCAGCTGTATGGTGTACACATCACAAGCACCAGATCACACTGAGCATTCAGAGCAAAACAGATGTATAGACGGATAGATAGATAGATTAGATAGTCTTACTCTTGATCATGCTGACGTCATTGGCTCCGTCTCCGATGGCGAGAGTGACCGCTCTCTTGTGTCTCTTTATGAGCTCAACCACCAGAGCTTTCTGCAGCGGAGTGACTCGGCAGCAGATGACCGTCTTACACAGACACGCCACGTCCACCAGGATCTGCTCCAGGTCTGCCTCCAGGGCATGAGCCTTCAAATAACAACACACTGAGCTTGCATTCAGTGCCACTCTCAGCATGTGTCGGCAGAACTAAACTTCAAGTCATTAGCCTGAAAGACACGTCTATCCAAGCAAAACCAATTTTAGCCACTATCTACCTTAAAAAAAAAAAACATTTTAAAGGGGTCATACAAGGCCAATTTTCCACAAGCTAATATGATTCTTTAGGGTCTTAATGGAAAGTTTGTAAT
>JAUCMS010000055.1:15400687-15413680 GCA_032357445.1 Enteromius radiatus
CTGGTCTGCATCTTAAGACAAAACAAAGGCACTGACATGTTTTAAGATCAGTCAGTGCTAGTTTCTTTTAGCTGAAACAGTCTAGAACTAGGGTCTGTGAGCCTTGTCTGTGAAACTGGGGGAAAATCTCAATTCTGACTTTCTCGCTCAATTCTGCAATCGCAATTGTCAGTTTATATCACACAATTCTGACTTTACAAATCACAATTCTGTCTTTTTTCTGACTTTTTTCTCGTAATTGTGAGATGAACATTTGCACTGTTTCTTCAATGTTCAACATAACATCTAATGCTCCTTTGACTCCAGGTGCATTACTATCAGCCGATATGGACGTTAGTCGGAGCGGGGGCCAAAAGCGTGGCATCTTCTGGACGATCAACAGCGAGTGTGATTCCATCGGGGGTGACGTGGGTCAAGTCCAAAGTGGCCGAATTTGATCCTAAGAACAACACTGTCCACACAGATTCTGGGAAAAAGGTATTTAGGCTGATAGTTAGCAATGAGTGTGTCTCAGAGTATCAAGTGTTGTGAAGGAGCAGTGCTTTTCTGCAAAGCATTAGTACAGAAAAGTGTCTTTTGCACAGGGAAGTCCTTTGAAATGGCTGGGAAATTTTGTGGCATCAGAAATGTTGCGTAATATGATATTGCACATTATATTAAACCATAAAGGTGTGTCTTTATAAAATAGCCAAAGCTGATATGAAGTGTGATATGTAGTAACATGAACATGTTGCAAAACTCAAAGGAATATCATATTAACTATGTTGTTCATTTGAAACATGATCTGAAATGCTTACAATCAGCTTTAGTAGTTTTTAATTCAACTGTTAACTTGTTTCTTTTTTCTCAGATTTCTTATGATTATCTGATTGTAGCTCTTGGCCTTGAGCTGCATTACGAAAAGGTATGTTATGAATGTCATTAATAGACCAAATTGCTAGTTTTCCATTTTTATATGCATGATGTGAAAGCTTAACTGTATGTAGTGAATGCTTTGATTGAGAGAAGCATTCTTGGCTCCTGTGGTTTTATTACCAACACAGCTGGGTGTGGTGTTTTTGCCACATCAGTCCAGAGGAAGTTTGCAATCTTAATGTTACGTTAATTATATTTGTCTATTAGACTTGATAACAAGGTTCAAGTTAAGTACATGTTTGGATTTAATGGTCATACCTTGATACTGTTTATGCAAAGAAATATGAAACGGTATCTGTTTTCACAAAGTGAAATGTGGAACAAGATCTCTCTGAATTAATAAAACCCAAGTTAAAAATGATAAACAATTTTTTTTGTGTGTGGTCTGGTGAGATTTTCTTCTCAAAGCTGTCAATCTAATTGATTTCCTTCTGCTGACGACAGATCAAGGGCCTCCCTGAAGGCTTTGAACACCCGAAAATCGGTTCAAACTACTCCGTGAAAACAGTGGAGAAGACATGGAATGCCTTGAAGAACTTTAAGGAGGGCAATGCTTTGTTCACCTACCCAAACACTCCCATCAAATGTGGAGGCGCTCCGCAGAAAATCATGTACCTCTCTGATGCCTTCCTGAGAAAGGTTCATTCTTAATCACTGAGATCCCTAAAAATTGGTTATTTTATGTATAAATATAATGTACCTTATATATATATAACGACCTATTATTTATGCACTTATGTAAAAAATATGCTATTACTATATTTTTCAACATGTATGATGGTCTTTGGACATATATCATAAAAACACGTGTGTGTGTGTGTGTGTGTGTGTGTGTACATAATGTATATCATGGTAACACCATGTATTTTTTGCATATGCACCATGGTAATACCATATTTTGTGGACAGAAGTAAAGGTAATACCATGTTTTTGGCAATATATCATGGTCAAAAAACATATTTTTTAGCACATTTACCATGGTAATGTCATATCTTGTGGATAGAAACAAAAGTAATACCATGTTTTTTGTCATATGTCATGTTAACACCGTGTATTTTTGACATGTACTATGGTAGTACCATATGTTGAATATTAACAAGAGTAATACCATGTTTTTGGCCATATATCATGGTAAAACAATACTATGGCACTATATTATGGTAATATCATGTTATTTGGATATGTATAATTGAAATATCATGTTTTGTTGACTTGAACAAGGGCAATTGCATGTTTATTAAGTATATATATATATATATATATATATATATATACAGTATATCATGGTAAAAACATGGTTTTGTTGGTAATACCATGATGTTACTTAAAGTAGCCATGTTAATTCCATGGTAAATAAATATGGTCATCATTCAGTACCAAAACATTAACATGGTACTGACACACATACATGTACAACTCAATAACACACAAATGTTTTAGAAAATAAACTCAAGGTTTTTTTATTTATATTTTTATAGACAGGAAAAAGGTCCAAAGCCAACATTATTTATAACACCTCCTTACCAGTGCTGTTTGGGGTCAAGAAATACTCTGATGCCTTGTGGGAGATTGTGAAGACGCGGGACCTAAACGTAAACCTCAGGCACAACCTCATCGAGGTCAGGGCCGACAAACAGGAAGCTGTTTTTGAGAATCTGGACAAACCTGGGGAGACAGAGGTTTACGAGGTAGCTGTTTTTCACAAATCTTGAGTTCTGTTATGCAGCGTTTTGAGTGTCTCACGTACCCTTCATGTTGGTCATAGTATGAGATGATCCATGTCACCCCTCCGATGGGACCACCTGCAGTGCTGAAGGGCTCCTCGCTGGATGATGCAGACGGCTGGCTGGATGTAAATAAGAACACTCTTCAGCATAAGACTTACGCCAATGTGTTTGGTATCGGAGACTGCACCAATCTACCCACGTCTAAAACGGCAGCAGCAGTAGGTAAAAGATTGAAAGAACTTGCCTCTTTACACCCAATATTTTTGTGGGGGGGGGTTTTCTGGGATAGGGAGAACGAGATAACTCCTTGCTCATTAAACCATTTCTACCTAATCATTACTACTCATCAGACCTGCTTCAGTGATTTTTCACCATTAATCATTAGTTACTTCCCCATTCACTGAGCTGATTGTCATGGAGAGAGTGCTGTTAGAGCTTGTTTTATTGCAACGAGATGCACAGGTGAATAATCTGTGACTATAATCTTCTATAGCTGCGCAGTCTGCAGTACTCGACCGAACTGTCAGCAGAATTCTGAAGAAACAGACGCCGGATAAGACAGTATGTTTAATAAACATTAATGTGGTCTCCTCCTACCTTATTTCCTGTATTGCCCGAGTGTGTGCACCACCAGAGGGTCTAGTGTTAACCAAACAGTTTCCGTGTTTGGAATGAAATAAGCCAGTGATGTATTTTGGAGTAAATGATATTTTAATAATTATTCATGATGGAGACTGCAAAAAACATTTTTTGTTCTGGTTCATTTCTCACACTGTAAAGGGAAAATTAATATTATATTGTTTTGTGTATGTTGCAGTATGATGGCTACACCTCCTGCCCACTGGTTACCAGCTACAACACAGTGATCTTAGCGGAATTTGATTATGACGGGCAGCCGCTGGAGACCTTCCCTCTGGACCAGAGCAAAGAGAGCAGGGTCATGTACCACATGAAAGCTGATGTCATGCCTCATTTGTATTGGAATGGACTTCTCAAGTGAGTCCCGGGCACACTGATGATAACTTACCCTTCTGATTACAAGCCTGATATTCATTTCTTTCTCTTTCTATTTTGTTGTTCTTCCTCAAATTAAGGGGACTTTGGGGAGGCCCAGGACCATACCGGACCATCATGCATTTGGGAATGAAATAGAACCAATTTTTATTTGGGAATAAAGAAAAAAGTATTCTTTCTCATTAACAAATGTCTCTTAGATGGTGCTTGATTTACTTAAGTGAATAACCAGAGATGACTGCTTTTAAAAGTAGCTTGCTAGTTTTGTATAATTTCACATTGCAGTGCTATATAATCATTTTATTTTGTTCCACGTCCTTGTGATTAAAAACACATTCTGTTTAACTTTTTCATATTAATCAGATCACAATATGTTATAAATATGAAAATAAATAACAGGTTCTTAATGAAGTCTGAGTTTTGACTCTGTATATAGATGCACGTACTGATAAACAAATGATTGATAGAGGATCGACAGAAAGATTGATAGATAAACAACAGGTAGATAGACCTGCGCACATTAATTTATTGTAATGTTTTCTATTACCTACACAGTAAGACTGACTAACTTTGCATGTAAATATAGTAAAAAGCCCTTGATAAAGTACTGCACTGCCTCCTCAGAATCTGCGCGCATGCGCATTAGAGTACAGCGTCATCCGGGTACTTCGCTACAATCCCTCTGAGAGGAGGCGGGAAATGGCGTCCCGAGTAGCTGTAGATCTCTCTGTCGTTCTGTGACTCGCGCTCAGCGGAGAAGCGACCGAGAGACGCGCGCGCCGGCCGCTCCAGCCGCTGCCGCCCCATCAACAACCACCTCTGCATCGTGTCGCTGTGACCCCTGGCATGTAAGTGTTTAAAACGGAGCATATTTTGATCACATACATGCAAAAATAAATATTTAACCCTACGCCACGGTCGCAGTGCTTTGAAATCTCGCGTCTTCACGACTCGCCCCCTCCGTCTGTGAGAACATGTTCTTCACGCATATGAAGACGCTAGCGCTATTGTCTTGTATCGCATTCAAACAAATATTGATTAATTAGTAAAACATCACAGGATTAATAAAAACGTCCGTTTGTCATTTTCCGGTGCGTTTTTACTGTATCTAAAAGCTTGTTCGCTGGAGCGCGGGTGTCGCGAGACAGCCAACAAGTCATCTGTTAGCGTTAGCCGCTGACGTTAAAACGCCCTCGGGCTCAAATATCCAAATTAAAATAAAATGTGTTATTTAGACAAAAAAAAGACGTTGGTAGCTGAACGTAGCTGGGCCAATTTTACGAGCAACTGCTGTTGTGTATTTTATTGTTTTGATGTCAAAACCACTGATCAGTTGGCTTGCTAACTTGAGCGCGACCATTTTTTTAGCTTAATAATGTAACTTAACGTTAGCTCGGAGGCGCGGGCTGTGCGAACTATCAAGAAATACTGAAGTAGTTCATGATTGTATGGGGTGTTTTTTATTGGCTGGGTAATACAATACGTTTTTTCAGCACGGGGATGTGAAAAAATGATCGGCAGGCTAATGGCACGCTACATTTGTTTAGGTTGAACAAGCAACGCGGGCTATGAAGGAGACATAATTCACCCCCGCCCACTTCAAACACATCTGAGGACTTTCGCTAGTTTATTTCTCCTGCACGTACCAGTGCTTTTATTACAAAAAAACAAACAAACAGAAAATCGTTAAAAGCAATATAGTCACGTTTCTACATTTAATTCACATTGTTATGACTGTAGAACATAAGTTTTTCTGTTCCTCTCAAACATGCACACTGCGGTGTTTCTAAATATCAAAGACGCAGTGGGTTAATTGTTCATTAAAGATAATTAAAGATTTTTTTTTTCCTGAATGTCTTATATTTTAGATGGTAATTACTTTAACAGTGCTGTCAAACGATTAATTGCATCCAAAATAAAGGTTTTTGTTTTCATAGTATATATATGTGTGTGTACTTTGTGTTTGATATTTATATTTATATATAAAGACACACACATACAGCATGCATTTTCAAAGTATTTGTATGTTTATATCATTTAGATACATTTCATACAAGCATAACATATTTAAAAGAAACTCTTATTTTGGATGCAATTACTCACGATTAATTGTTGGACAGCACTAATGTTTGTACGTTACACCAAGTCCAAAATTAACAGCCAAATAATGTCTATTCCACGTCGTTAATCTCACAAATCTCATACGCAAGAGCATCTGCGTCAAAGTTTTGCGAGCAGGTTTAACCCGTCATTGTCTTGATATAATTCCCCATTGATTGGGTGATGATTTCCCCGTCTTTTTTGGCACTCTTAAAGAGAGCCCGTAGGGCGCTGTGGAGACCTTTCTTGTCAGTGGCAGCAGGGGGACAGATCGGATTGTTTTCCTTGAGTTGCCATGACTGATCTGTGCAATGGAATTTCTCTAGAGCCGTATTGGCAGCTGAATATCTCGCATTCAGTGTTGTTAATGTAGCTGTGCCGAAACGTATGCGAATACGCCTGCTACAGCTCTGCACTTTTATTATTTACTGTTACAGATGGACTGTATTTGTCTTCCCAGTCTTACATGTGACTTTTGGGACAATGAGGCTGAGAGTGCGTAAAGCATCTCAGCAGCGGAGCGCCACACCGTCCGCCCGGACCGCCAAGACCAAGAGGAAGCACTCCGAGGTGGAACACACTTTGTCCTCAGAAGACGGCAAGATGCAGAAGCGAGACACAGGCATTTTCTCCACCATCAAACGGTTCATCAGAGGCAATGCTGTCAAGGTCGGGACTAGAACTTGTGTTTGAGATGATTTTGTGGAGCCAAAAGTGGTTTGGCTTCAGCTGTGTTTCTTTAATGTCAGGTGGAGCAGTGCACTCCTGCTAAGAGAAGCCGTATAGACTGCGATTCGGACAGTAATCTGATCACATCCACTCCGACCGGTGGGAATCTGCCCAGCAGAGCAAACCCCAGAACCCGCCGGAAAGGCCCTGTCAATGGAGGTAAGAGTGCTGACCCTCACAGATCTTCTGGCTCACGCTCCTTTACAGGGATAGCTCACACAAAAAAGAAAATGTTGTCATTTATTCACTCTTTAACCTCAAAAACACAATGAAGAATGTTAGTAACCAAACAAATTGTCTCCAACACTCTTCAAAATATCTTCTTGAGGGTTAGTAAGTGATGACAGAAGTTTAATTTTTGGGTGGGTGTTTTCTGAATTAAGCTTAGTTGTGAGTAGTTACGTTGACTGCCAGCGTTCTCTTGGTGTTGAATGTTTTTCTCATTTTCTTCTGTTCAGACACCATGACGGGTCAGAGTAAACCAGTGAAGCCCAACGGGAAGCTGGAGGTGCCGACAGAAACTCCAAGCAGTCCGCCCCGCACCACCCTCCTGGGAACCATCTTCTCTCCTGTTTTTAGCTTCTTCTCACCCGCTAACAAAAATGGTAAGGTACTGTGATCTCAATAGTCAGCTGATAAATTCACTTAAATGACACTGAGCTATTGATGTCATAAAATGTAGTTAGTTCCTCCTTTTCGGACTTTTTATATGAAACAATGTGTTCTCAAGAATGTTCTGAAGACATTAAGTTGAAATTCAGAATTCTTTGAAATCAGAGATTCTGAATAAATAAATTAAAAAAAAAATGTAATTATAATTTTATATATATATGAAAGACATTTGTTCATCTTCTGAACACAAATTATGATATTTTTGATGAAACCCGAGAGCTTTCTGAGCCTGCATGGACAGCAACACAACCAACACATTCAAGGCCTAGAACGAACGGTAGTAAGGATGTCAATAAAATAGTCCATGTGATGTGCTCAGAAAGCTCATCATTTAATTAAAAAACAAAAAATCTTATAGGTTTGGAACAACATGAGGGTGGGTAATTAATGGCAGAATTTTTGTCTGAATTATCCCTTAAAAAAGGTTCACCGCTCATATGACCACAAAAGCAGACTCGTCACTGTCGTCTGAGACCCTCCGGTTCAGGTGCAGCCACCTAATCTGTGGCACCTGCTGCAAACTGAAACCACAAAACAATGCATTTACCAGAAAAATTGCCGCATTTTCCGTTCATTCTGAGCTCTTTCTGATTTCATCACACGGTTCTCTCTCGTCCTCCAGCTACGGCAGGCTCCGATTCCCCAGGGCAGGCGGTGGAAGCGGAGGAGATCGTCAAGCAGCTCGACATGGAGCAGCTCGAGGAAACCCCGACCAGCACTACCACAGATGGCCGAGACATGACCTTTGACCCTGCACTAAACCCCAGACCGCTGCCTCACATGGACCCATCGGTAGAGGAAGGACAGATCGGCACAGAGGCTGATATGCCACCGCTAACCGGTGAGTATCTAGAAGCTTTATTTCAGCTCTACTGCTGCAGAAAGCTGAGCATCCTCATGTTTTCTTTCTCTAATAGCCGTAGGATCCAACAGCAGTTACCCAGATGTCCCACCATCGCCTCCTGCAGAAGGGACTTACGAAGAGGACTGGGAAGTTTTTGACCCGTGAGCCAAATTTCATCACACTTGATCTAAATAACTCTGTATAGCCATGTGCTCGTGTGCTGACTTGCCTCTGTCTTGCAGTTATTTCTTCATCAAACACGTGCCACCCTTGACCGAAGAGCAGCTCACCCGTAAGCCTGCGCTCCCTCTGAAAACCAGGAGCACGCCCGAGTTCTCTCTCGTCCTGGATCTTGTGAGTTGCTTGTAAATGTTGTTATGGTCATTCTGAAAAGGATGAGTAAAGTATTTCTGTGAAATTACTGTTTTAAATGACTGCGTTCCCAAACAGCAGCATCTGCCTTTAAAAGCATTGACCACATTTATTGTGTTTCAAGGCATATATATATATATATATTCTTATTGATATTTAGTGTCACCGTTTTCCAGGAAGTGACTTTTGACTCAATGGATGGAAACGGTTCTTTATTCAAATGTATTGTAAGCTCTTTTGATGCGAGGATTGAGTTGCTGTTGTTGTTTCATTCCAGGACGAGACTTTGGTTCACTGCAGCCTCAATGAATTGGAGGATGCAGCTTTGACCTTCCCTGTGCTTTTCCAAGACGTCATTTACCAGGTAGAAGGGGGGGAAAAAAAGCATTTATATATTGCATATTTGAAATTTTTTGCACTGGTTTGTACAGCTCTGACAGTGATTTGTTCTCTTATTCCTGAAGGTGTACGTCCGGTTAAGGCCATTCTTTAGAGAGTTCCTGGAGCGTATGTCTCAAATTTATGAGGTGAGCATGTGTGTTTTGAACTACTTTAGTTTTATTGTTTCCAATATGATGACACAATGTAATATTTAAATAATTATATAATAGATTATAAAGCTTGTATGCAAAAACAACAAAAACATACAATTGTGCGTCTCATTATTTTATTAATGCAATAAATGTTCTCCAAAAAGAGAACTATTAAATGTGTGAATTTATCTTAGAAAAAATTAACTACACACATCAAGCACAACAATCTGTTAAACTGGTTGGATTCATTATGGAAAGAGGGTTATCTTTTATTTATGCATTGTTATAGATTTATTGATATTGATTTTATTTAATTTTAAATAACTAATTTTATGAAGGTTTTATTACTTAATTTGCTTTCAGGTAAAAAATGTAGTGCTTGAACTTGGATTTCTAAATTAGTTTTTGGTTGCATTATTTTATTAAACAAAAACATTTTTAATAATTGCCGTTTTAGGGTGCATTCACACCAGGAAAGTCCACTAGTTAGCTTTGGTCCAGACCAAATACAATGCATGTTTTCTTTTGGTTTGGTGCGGTTCACTTTTACACTGCCTGAACCAGAAATTGTAAACAAAACCACACGTGTGCTAAGGGCATTCATTCATTGGACAGAAATACTCAAGCAGGAAAAAACTAAAGTTTGAAAACATGGTGAGTTTTTGTAGTCAGGCATAAAGAAAGTGAAACTTAACAAAAACATCACATAGGAAAGCGATTGCAGGCTTTCACGTGTCTCATTTTGGTTTGCAAATGTAGTGAACACAACACTTTCCCATAAGGCGACTCCAACTACAGGAGCCTGTTAACTCAAAAGGTGCAGTGCTTTCTGGAATTGGGTCGAGAGCACCTGTTCAGCAATTGCCAAAAAGGTCCACACCAAAGGAGGAAACGACCTTGAGTTAGTTTTAATCAAATCAATCACGACAGGTGTGAATACAGCCATTTTAACTCTGTCTAGAAGAACAAAAACACATTTTGTGGAGTCCAACATTTTTGCATGCAAATTACAGCTGTTACCAAATTAGTTGATCAAACTTTTTTCTTTTTTTAAAACATTAACATGGAAAATGTTTTGCGTAACTACAAACCAACAATTGGCCAATTATCTAGCAGCTACTACACTCTCTCTCCGTTTTCTCTTGTTTTTGTTTTCGCACAAAGCAGGTGCTAAAACTTGTAGATAATCCAGGTTCTGGTTGCAAAACTTGCAAATTCACATTTTAAAAAATAATTTGAAAAAAATGCTAGTCTTGTTCCTGCATGTGCCTGTTCAGTCCTGTCACATTATTTATTTATTTTTTAACTAATGATTATCCTGCCAATGATGTGGTCTGCTGCTTTCACTTAAGCCTGCCATTAATGCCACAATCTTAAATTATTTGCAGATTATTCTCTTTACTGCTTCCAAGAAGGTGTATGCTGACAAGCTGCTGAACATCCTGGATCCTAAAAAACAGCTGGTTAGGTCAGTTCCTCTTAAATGAATCTAAAAAGTGAATGGTATTAAATCGGAGCTGCAAGTTTCCTTTTCCACTAATAGGTGTGATGGGAACAGATGTGTCTCGATTCTCAGGCTGTAAGAGGTGTATATTTAGCTCTAAATGTCTTTCCTCTGCTATTTCAGGCACAGATTGTTTCGCGAACACTGCGTATGCGTCCAAGGCAACTACATTAAAGACCTTAACATCCTCGGGAGAGATCTCTCCAAGACAGTGATCATAGACAACTCACCTCAGGCTTTTGCCTACCAGGTTTGTGAAGCCGCCTGGAGAAGTGGTCCGTGGTGAGTTATTAGTATGTAAAGCTCAGGATGTGCTCCTCTCATTGCAGCTTTCAAATGGGATCCCCATTGAGAGTTGGTTTGTGGACAAGAATGACAATGAGCTCCTAAAGCTGGTGCCGTTTTTGGAGAAGCTGGTAGAACTGGTACGTGCGTCTTGTTTATTGTGTGTGCTGCTTTTAAAGATAATGTGCTTTTTTTGCTAAGCAATTAATAAAAAAAAATTAATTTCTTCTGTACTACTTCAGTCTTTAGAGACAAATGCATGCCATTTGCAAAAATTAAGGGTTGTTTATTAAAATGTCCTAATTTAATTCTTAGAAATGACTGATGATGAATTAAATTTAAGACTTTTTTTTAACACTACTTTTATTTTTCTTTAATGATTTTAAAGCCTATTTGAGGCTTAGTATCATATGTTTATGAATGTCTTATTGTGAAGAATATACCGTTATGATAAAAAAAAAAATTTAAATATACTTTTATTTATATAAAATTTTCAATTATTTCTTTGCAATTTATTTTGTAGAAAGGATGGTATAACTAATAATTTCTCAAACTAACACTTACATAATTCTGTTTTTGCAAAAAATCTTAAATTTTTTAACGGTTAACATTTACTGATGTTATTTATAAATATTAAAAAAAACATTCAGTTTAATTCTTAGAGGAAATACTCGCACATTTACAATTTTTTCTTTTCTTTTCTTTTTTTTTTAAGAATAGTTTTGTTTCTATGTGAATTTGTAAGTGTTGTTATCCATAGTTAATATTAGGGTGAAATTGATGCAGTCTATTTAAAAATGTTCAAATATTAAAAGAAAAAATGGTTTGAATGAATGATTCAGTGACTCATAAATGCTTCTAATATTTAATTACTGTACGATTCATTGTTTTTGAGTTAGTTGTGAAACAATACCTAGTAGGGCTGCACGATTAATCATATCGCAATCGCGATGTCAGCCTACGTGATTACATTACAGCAAATGTTGCGATTATATTAAATAAACAAATGCATTCATGGACGTAACAAGACGTTCATTCTTGCGTTCACACCATGTGACGGCTAGAGAGAGAGTCTACCCGGATGAGAAAGAAGGCAGAAGTAAAAACGACAATGACAGTTCGTCTTCAAACCTTTATAGTTTGTTTGCACACGTAACGTAACAAACCGAAAAGAGGATAGACGCGGTGATGAGGGGATTAAATCAGCCAGAGAGCGACCGTATCTGCTGCGCGCGCGCGCTCACGTCACTATAAAATACAGATCTCTTAAAAGCACGTTGACATGTTTGTCATAACCATTATTTAAAATTAGGTGGCCGTTACAACCAGACGCGAATGAAGCGTGAAAGCGCGAGTGATTTATATGTTAAGGCAAAATAAATATACTAAGTATATGTTACATCCTGCTAAAATGTTTTGGGACAACAAAGTTTTGGGACAACAAAGACAAAGGGTATTTGTTTTATTTATCTTTACTTTTGACTTTTGAATTTTATTTTAATGTTAATTTAACGTGATTTAATTCAGTAATGTAAAGATGTTACTGTTATTTCATTTTGTACAATTTAGTTATAATTTGAAAACATTGTCAATATATAGTTGTTGCTAGATTTCACTGTATACTGTATTTCAGTTGAGAAATACTGATTTCGGCATTATTAGTAATCTGTGTGTGCGTTTTCCTTCAAAACAAGCAAGTTGAGTCAAAACACTTATATATATATATATTGCAATCGCAATTTTGACCTTAATAATCGCAATCGCACATTTTTCCCAAATCGTGCAGCCCTAATACCTAGTGCTCTCTCTGCAGCGCTAATTTAGAAATAAGATTACGTGAGATTGCAATCTTTTAACATTTAATCGTGCAGCTCTACATCCTAGTGTGGAGACTATACCTTCATTATGTTATGTGATTAATATTGTTTTAAATAAAAATATGTACTTTTATTTATTCCTTTATTAAGAGTTCTTTGCCATTTAATTCTTATAAATAACTCGCATGACATATTCACAATTCCCTTTATTACAGTAGTTTTTAACAGTAAACTGTGCCAATTTGCAAAAGTATTATCCATATTTAATATCATGAATTATAATGTCTTACTGACGATTATAATGTTCATTATGCAATTGATTTTGTAAAGACACTGTACTTTTATTTATTCATTAAGAATCCTTTTCTACTTAAAAATGTAATATCTTATTGTCTTAGTTTAAAGGTGCCCTAGAGTGCATTGAGAGAATATTTTAAATAGTTGTCTGATATGTACATAGAAGGTATGTAGCTTAGGTAAG
>JAUCMS010000055.1:15419909-15430777 GCA_032357445.1 Enteromius radiatus
GTTTAGTGTTTATTCTTAAATTTCTAATTACTTTGCAAGACTTCTAGCATTTTTTACCCAACTCGTCACACAGCAGGATAAATGCAATTGAATTCAAGTGCTCACCAAATAAGTACCTCAATAAACAGAATGAAGTATGTTTGTGTAGAAATTTAACAAATACTGGCATGAAATGCTTGTCATACTCTTTGCAGCGGTCTCTTATAATCTGCTCCGAGCGACAAAACGAAATAATTCCTCATAAGTTATAGCAGGCCACTTCACTTCATCCACCCGCGGGTGCGGTAAATATTTACTATTATGGTGTTTAATAGTTGTCTGTGTGTGCTCCCACGACATTGCTACTTACCTTCCGGTTCCTGAAACGGAAGTCTCACACATTATGAGGAAATACGTCATTGTCTTTACTTCCGCGTTGAAAAATAAGGTGGATTACATAACAGTAATACATAGCAACATAGCATTAGCATAACAGTGCACAATGAGACATTGCACTTATGTGATGGATAGTGTAGTGTATCTTACGTCGTCTTAAAGTTTTGTAGGGCAATGAGAGACTAACTGCATGGCATGCTTTTCAAACAAAAATAAACCCATAGACGTTAAATGACTGACTGTGTATTATGTGACAAGCACAGAGGCTTCAGAAACGCCCTTCAGTTTCTAGACCTGATCTACCTGTCAGTGATATATACGATTGTATTTTGTCTTGCTTATTATAAAGCTGCTTAACAAATGAACACGGAAACAGAACCTGAAATCAGGCAGCAGTTTGTTGAATTGATCTATAATGTTGCTTTTACACAATTAGAAATAGTATGAAAATATTGTCTGTGGAACGAGGGTTAGTGTGTTTTCGCTTGTTTTTGAGTGAGAGTAGGCATGAATTTGACATTTGTCCGTTCATACACTAATAATTCAGAAAATATGGAAGTTTATAGTTCAGTGTTCCAGGCCTGAAAAGGTTTGGAAAGGCCTTAAATAAATAATTTAAGACATAATAAACCATCTATTTTAGTACATCTCTCTCTCTCTCTCTGTCTCTATTTATTTTACTTAAAAGAATGCACTTCCAAGTACACTTGCGCATAAGATAGTAACATAAAAAATTGTTACATTTACGTAAATTGATGCACAACAGAATCAGTTTATACAAATGTAAATATTAGCTACATACCAAATGTATCTCGTAGTCTTCAGTCCGTAGATATTTTTGCACGCTTTCATCCTCGCAGCTGCATCTGTTCCACAGCTCGTTGGTGCATCTCTATTTACATCTCTATCCCCGGTGTAAGTTACGCACCGCCGAGCTCCAATCGGACGTTGAGTCTGCGGCGTGTCCAATGCAGACGCGCTGACACACGCAGCCCTGCCGCCTCCAGCACATGCTGGACGAGTGGGCGGCCTGCCATGTGCACATGACTGCACACTCTGCGTGATACCCTGCCAAGCTCTGGAGGGTGACTACGCCACAAATAAGACAGCAAAACAGTCGCTGTGCAGAAACACGGACCTTATGGCCAGGACAAGAAGTCCGTCCTGCTGATTGGCAGCGGCATTTACTTGGCGAGTTTGCAGGAGTCACGCTCAACCACCGGGGCTATTTTTGGTCCAGCTGTCAAATGACGATGACAGGCCAGTCGTGCAGCGGAGATGCTGGTTAAGGGGTTGCCATAAACAAATTTGGTAGCGCTGGATATGGATGAGGAACCTGCTTACAGACTCTACTTCTACTCTGTACGTACCTACTTTCCTCTTCACATCATTCTCGCTGCTTGAAACTTTATCCTCGCTGCTCTGTTATTTGTCCTGAAAGCAGTTCTTTGTAGCCGGACATCCTTGTTTTGCAGTTCTGAGGGGCTCGGATAGATCTAAGTCCAGTGACCTCGGGTGCCAAGGGGCCTGCTGGTGATTAGGTGATTAGCTCGATTTGTCTCACGCATGCATGGAGCGCTGACCTGAGATCAGATGCACCCTTCTCACTTTCACTTTGGTTATTTTGCACCGACGGTTGCCAAATCTGAAACCACCCCCCTCTTACTTAGACTCAGGCCTTACGTTGCCAGTCAGCTGCCAGAAACCTGGGAAACCCAGAGTAAACACTGTGTTGACAGGCAACAAGTTCATTTACTTGCGTGAATTGCAGAAATTGTGTTTGTTTCACAACCTCAAAGCCTCATTCATGCTCATTTCCAGACCTCTAGAGAGTAAAGTGGTATAATAAGGGCTGTTGTCATTGGCTAAGTAGGTCAGTTGTGTATTTTAACCCTGAGGACATGAGATAGTGGCTGGGGAGGACAGTAAAATGTTTATGCATGTGTAAAATCCAGTGAGCCTGATGAAATATTCCTCTCTGTGAGAAAATGTGACAGACAGAACAGATTAGCATTTGCGTAACGGCGGAATATGGCCAACAAACAACAGAATAATTAGCTATATGCCAAATTATATTTTTACATTTCTTTTTAATTATTATTATTATATTCAGTAATGTATCAAAGGGGTGTATATTAGTACTTACAAAGTGCATATTAATGCTTTGTTCTACGTGAAGATATTGTCGATCCCTTAATCCTATCCCATATCTAAACTTAACAACTTGCTAACTATTAAGCAGCAATAGGAGTTTGAGGCAAACGTCATGGTTAATATTAAGTTAATTGGGAGAATTGAACCTTAAAGTAAAATGTGACCCTACCTTTTAAAAAATATTACAAGTTAAGGCCCATGAACACCAGGTACAGTAATCATAAAGATAACGATAAAGGGTATAGTTGCAAAAATTGTCCTCAATAATGATATAATGCCAAAGGCACTTTCGGTAAAAAAAAAATTTCAGCTGGACGATAAAAATATTGACAGCCAATCATAATCAGTCTGACTTGCTGCCTTAAGCCCCGTTCACACTAGTGAACCAGAGGCTGGCGATGAGGTCGCTAGTGGGCGTTATCATTACTGGTTTCTTAGTAACATCATTGTTGACAGCGAATCAGGTTTCTTGCCACTAAATACAAACATTTTGGAGGCAAAAGACTGAATATAATATAAATATACACAGAGTCCATACATACAAACAAAAATGAATGAGAAACTTTGTCCCACTGCGTGCGTTTATCTATGCAAAAAACGCAAACTTCGTCATCACTGCTGGAGCTGAAAGGAAGAATCATCACATGAGCACTATCGACTGCTTTCCTATTGGCTGTCGCTCCCAAGAGTCGCTTTTCATTTGCGTAAAGTTGAGAGATTCTGAACTTTGTCGCGTCGCTGGACACGCCCACATCCGGTCGCTGACAGCTGCTGTCGCTCTTGTCACCGGAAATCACCAGCTCTCCATTGAAATGAATGGGATCGCTTTGCTTTTTTTTTTTTATTTGTCTTTTATTTTTGTTAAAATTGGCATGAATTGAAAATGAAGTAATTGCATGTTATACGTCTTATTGTGAGCTATTTGTTCAAATATAGTTTCCTGTTTTTACTTTAGTGCTGTCAAATGACTAATCGCAATTAAATTAAAGATGAAAAATTAAAGTTTTTTGTAATAAAATATCCAAAAACCATTTGTACAGTGTTACATATTTCATGCAGTTGTGTACTTGTTTTTCTCAAAACTGTCCCTGTTCCTCGTCACCTATCAGTGACGCAATATCAGCGCTATCCTCGGTTTCTGCCTATGAATACTACGGCAACATGCGTGACCAAATGCGGAAGTGGTAGTTATTTACTGTTAATTTTCATGCCCACATCTTAACATTATGGATGCACTTAAAGAGCTTTTTTTAATGTTTTGTTTTTTACAGTAAAATCATGTTAACATGCATAATCTTAGCACCTTGTGGCTGTAGTTTTGCAATAGTCAGCAGTTTAACGTTTACGCGTTGGCTCCATTCACTTCCATTGTAAGTGCACTAATAGGCAGCAGTTTTCAAAAGACCGAAATCATCTCCATTGAGTATCCATGTGTATACGGTGTGTATTAAACATACCACTGTTTGCCACTTAGTTGCTCTTAAAAAAAAATGTTTTCCCCCTAATTAACACTTCTTTTTTTTCTTTGCTCTAGGCTTCTTTCCAGCGGTCCAACAGCCATGACAAGGTGAGGAAGATTGTGGCAGAGGAAGGCCGGGCTGCTCGAAACCTCATCGCATGGAGTGTCCCAGTGGAGACCAAAGAGGAAGAGGGTTAGATCCATTCACACATTAAAATAACAGTTCGTGACATCAGCATTGCATTTTATAGTAAATCCATGAGTAGCCAGCCCAAGTCTAGGGTAAAAATAAATCTAATAATTGTTCAAATGCCTGTGATATCCAAGATTATTATAAAGAGCAGTTAGCAGATTTTATAAACGCTACCAATCAAAAGTTTGGGGTCAGTAAGATATTTTTTCCTCTTATGCTCACCAACGCTACATTTATTTAATACAAAATACAGTAATATTGTATTACAATTTAAAATGACTGCTTTTTATTTAAAACATTTAAAAATATTATTTATTCATATGACCAAATCAGAATTTTCAGCATCATTACTCCAGTCTTACCTGTCACATGATCCTTCAGAAATCATGTCCTATCTGGAACACAGTAATCCAAAAAAATACATAAACAAATTCACTACTACAAATATTATCCTGATAGATATAATATTATGTGTGTGTGTGTGTGTGTGTGTGTGTATATATATATATATGTATATGTGTGTGTGTGTGTGTGTGTGTGTAAAATTCACTAATTAAATAAAAATAAATAAACAAACCTATTTAATTAATATGATGATGATTATTAAAAAATTAATAAAAGTTGGTATTTAATTATTGTATTAGTTATATTTTGATTATTTATTTTTATTCTATTAAAAAAAAAAACGTTTAATTTGAATAAAAAATAAATTAACATGTAAATTGTTTATATGCTACATAGTGATGTAACCTCACGGGAATAATCATTACTCCAGTCTTCAGTGTCACATGATCTAAATCAAAATATTTTGTAACATGGTGTCTTTACTGTAATTTTTGATCAATGCGTTTTTGAATAAGTGTATTTAAAAATAAATGTACATGATACATCGCTCCTTCTTGCAGTCTGAAACAGTCTCACATCCCACGCCGTTCATCACCTGTCAGGCTACTTAAAATGCATCCAGCTTTGTAAAGAGCATCCATTTGCAAAGCAAATGTGGGCGATGAACAAGTGCTCCAAATCTGTCATCTCCTCTCTTGTACCTGGAGTTACAGTACACTCTTTGTCGCAGAGTGTGCGAAATCCTCCTCTCTGTGTGTGTGTGTGTGTGTGTGTGTGTGTGTGAGCTGACCCAGATCCTCTGTTTCACTGTCAGCGCTGACGGGTCACCACAGGAGTCTTTTGTTAGTTTGGGACTGCAGTATGTGTTATGTCCGAGCAATCACAACTCACAAGTGCCTGCATTCATCATGTGCTGTGACTGTTTCTGGATCAGGGCTTGTAACCCTAAGTGTACACTTCATAGTTAGAAGTGCTGATTGAGGATCAGTTCTGACCACTCATATCCTGATAAAGAGGAAATTCTTTGTGTTCTTTGTTAGATTATGAATGTCACGCTAGTAAATGTCATCCTTTGTGGAAAAAAAAGAAAAGAAAATGAAGTTGAGTAATACAAATACTACCCTGACGATGAAAAATAAAATAAAATGAATAAATATATCATAAAAATGTTTATTATATATTTAATTACTCATATGTATGAAGTTATTTTATTATTAATTAAATAAAGAACAAAAAATTAAAAATACATTTAATTAATAAGATACTATATTATTATTATTATTATTATTTTTAATTATTTGTAAATGATTTTAATATAATATTTTATTTTAATATAATTAAATATATTCATTACAACTATTTGAAACCTATTTGTTATAAGTTTGTTTGATATTTAGTTTTTTATTATTCAGAATATTCTAGAGTAGAATATTAAAGCACAGTAATAAAAAAAAAATTATATATATATATTAAAGTATTTTATTATTGTATTAGTTATATTTTTATTTTATTTTTTAACTTATTTATATTTATTTATTTGCATTGCATTAATGTTAATGGGGTGGAGGGATATTAGTGCTGCTTAAAACAGGCTTTTTTCATGCCTGTGGTTTTGAAAATGGTGGTTTTAGTATCCCTGACTTAAATTCATAGAGTATTGTTTCGTTTCAGAATCTGAATGTTGAATAGGCCTTCAGTTTTACAATAAATGCTCTGATGTCACCCATTTCAGTTTGTCAGGTGAATACTCTGGATGTATAATGTAACGTGATATTTATTAACTCTGCTGTGTTCTTCTGTTCACATGCAGCCAAGTCAAAGAATCACGGTAACAGCAACGCAAGAGCACAACGACTGAACTCCGGGCTCCACAGGAACAAAAAGCAGGTGTGATTCATTTCTAAAAATCAATACCTAGAGTATGCTACCGCCATACAATACTCATTTTGTTATATAATGTCTCTCTTTGCATCCACAACAAATCTGTTTCTGGCAAAACAAATCATTTAAATGACCTGAAACATGAGTTTTGGCCAGTATCAAAATAAGCAAACGGGTCTAAATAAAACCAGGAAGCTTTTACTCACCGTAAACACTAGGGGGCGCCAACGACCTTTTATTTGAATCTTGTATCTATGGGATCTAATTTCAATCCTTCCTTAGTGTGAGCCCAGTGTAAGCAGCACACGCTGATTGTTAAATCAGCCATTAGCCTGTAAAGTTAACGGCAAATAGTCAATTCGTTCAAATAGAGGTGTCTAGACTATTTGAATCATGCAATCACATCTGCTTTTAACAGAACTCAGTACTGGACTGCAAAAATGCACCTGGGTCTATACTGGACAAAGGGCCTGAGAAGAGCCCCACCAAGACTCGACAGCCCCGGAAGGTGGACCTCCGTGCGCGATATTGGGCCTTCCTGTTTGATAACCTGCGGAGAGCAGTGGATGAGATCTACGTGACCTGTGAATCTGACCAGAGCGTGGTGGAGTGCAGGGTATGATTATATATGACACGCATACCATCTACAACAAGTGCTAGTTTATAGGTGACCCTAGACCACAAAACCAGTCTGGAGGATTTTTAAGATTGAGGTTTCTACATCAGCTTTCCATTGATGTAGAAGACAATATTTGGCTGAGATGCAACTTTTTGAAGATCCGAAAAAATCTGAATATTGAGAAAATCTACTTTAAAGTTCAAATTAAATTCTAAGCAAATGCATATGTGACCCTGGACCACAAAAGCAGTCATAAGTGTCTTTTTTTTTTTTTTTTGTACATCATCTGAAAGCTGGATGAATACGTTTTTCTTAAAATATATGGTTTGTTAGGATTGGGCAATATTTGGCCAACTATTTGAAAATCTGTAATCTTGAGAGTGCAAAAAAAATTAAATACTGAGAAAATTTCCTTTTTAAAGTTGTACAAATAAAGTGATGCATATTACTAGTAATCAAACATCAAGTTTTAATATTTTTAGGGTAGAAAATGTACAAAATAGCTTCATGGAACATGATCTTTATTTTATATCCCTAAAGATCTTTGGCAAAAACTTAAAAATCAATCATTTTGACCCATACAACGTATTAATGGCTATTGCTACAAATATACACATGTCACTTATGATTGGTTTTGTGGTGTTGGGTCACATTTTATAGGTATTATAGGCTTTTTATTTATTTATTTATTTTTTTAATATTATTTAAATTTTTATTTATTATTTATTATTATTATTATGTAATGTTTATTTATTATGTATATTATAAATATTTGTCTATAAATATATATGCATGTGTATATATTTGTTGTTATATTTTATTTTATCTAAATATTTATATATTTATATATTATATACACGTTTCCTAAATATACACTTGCATGTGTTTGTGTTGATTTTTATAAATATATATACAATTTATCTATTTATATATGCACATTTATTTATATATGGTTTTGACAGCACTATTTATTTATTTTAACTTTTTTGAAATAATTATTTTGTAGCTTTGAAGCCGCTGCTTTTGCACTCTGTCCACTAGAGGGAGTGAAGCGTTGCGATGAATCTCTTCCTCCTCCTCCTCCTCCTCCTTGCATTCCTTTTGTTTTCTGGTTTGTGTCAGAGAGGGGTTTGGTGAGAGAATTATCACTGTACCTCTCCAGGGCCTTTCTGGAGGGAGTGGAGATGGATGACATGTGTAAACAAAGGGCCCCCCGCCCCGCTCCTTCCGTGTGTGTATGTGCGGGCTCAGGGTACGAGGTCTAGGTGACGTCCCAAAACACTTTTTCCACTCCAGGTTCTTTGTTTAGTTTCAATAAAAGCAAAAAGCTGATTGCAAAACATGTATTACGATCAGCCACTATGACCAATAACCTCTCAGCACGCAACGATGGCAATAACCATTTGTCACTTCACGTTGATCAACAGTGTTTCTGTGTCCGGTTTTGGTCTCTGGACAGTGGTCGGCAAACACTTGTTTGAACTCTGTTAGCTTTGGTTGGCAGAGCCCGTGTCGGGGCACTCACTGTGTTTACTCTGGCAGGTGTGGCGCCGGGCTGTATTTGGGCCCATCGTCCACGCTCAACACTGCTGGCTCTGATTTATCGATTGGCGTGTAATCTAGAATTATGCTGAGAAGCTAACCGGCCCCCTTTGTGGTTACCTTGTTGACAGCTGGCCTGTGTGAATGTGCATAAACTCTCTGGCTGCTGTGTTTCCATGTGTCCGGCGGGTTCGTTCACACTTCCTGGCCCTTTGGTCTGAGTTTGAGTATGTGTCCATGTTCTGCTACATATCTGTAGTTCACTGTCATGTGACAGTATTGGATTGATGGCCGACTGAAGGCCTAAAGTAGGAAAATGTTCCTTGGAGTTGTTGAAGCACCACATAAATGCGCTCTTATAAAGATAGAAATGTATGTTTCAGTACTTTGTTGTGCGTTTACCAGCATAATTGCGTAAATTGTATCATTTTTTTTCATCATCTACAGAAGCGTTTTATACACTACGGTGTATAAAATGTTTGCAAAATGCAATTAAGCACAATATTCAATGGACAGTAACATGAGCAGCGCTTTAATTTTGTCCATCGCTAGTGTTGTCTAATGATTAATCGCAATTAATTGCAACCAAAATAAATTAGTTTGCATAATATATGTATGTGTACTGTGTATATTTATTATGTATATAATATGCATGTATATGGTTAAGAAAATTAAGTTATTTTAATATTCTTAAAATATTTATAAATAAATATATACTTGTAAATATTTTTGAAATATATACTGTGTACACACACACATGCATAATAAACATGCACTGTACACACACACACCTATTATGTAAACCAAAAAATTTAATTTTGGTGCAATTAATTGTTTATCAATTTATATTAATTTAATTTATATTTTTTTTATATATATATAAATATTTTAAATGTGTAAACATTACTTTTTTCTTAAGTATATACATGTATACGTATGTGTTTACATATACGTGATAAATATACACCGTACACACACACATACACACACATAATAAATAAATATATATATATATATGTAAACAAAAACTTTTATTTTGGATGTGATTAATCATTTGACAGCACTAATGAAAACCTTAAGCTGTGACGTTATTGGTTAATGTTGGTTTTTCCCACCCACATGACATCAGCAGAATAGGAGAAAGCATTGTTTTAGAGGTAATGAAAAACTGTCTATAAAAATGTATTTTAATAAATATTAAGTACATCATCTTTTGCAATAAATTTTATTTGCCTGTTCGTAAACAGCGAAAAACAAAAACAAAAGCTAGTTTGTTTCCCAGCATTCATATTCAGCGGTCTCTGATCCTTTATCCTCTGGCAGTGTTGATTGGTTCATGATTCGGTCGAGTGGCTGATTTATTTTCATATTCAAGTAACGCCCACGTCTTTAACCCACAGCCCAGAGGACTAATTAGTTCTTATCAGACCTCAGGCCTGATTTATGTCGCATCAGGCCGTGCACGAGACAACTGTCCTCTCTCTTGTGTGAATGCGGCTATAGTCTTTCATCTGACCAAAAGACTCAAGTTAAGATGATACCATATTAAGCAGTCTCCCATCAAGTGTCTTCTTCTTCCTCTGAAGCAATTTTTTTTTTGTAAGGGCATTTAGCTTAACTTGTTTTCTCTCAGCTGTTGCATTATGGGCTAGTATCGTCCTACACCAGGTTAACTAGCCCTAATCAACAGGCCTGCTGCTGGACACATCTTTCACTGGGCCTGACTCCCCTATTAACTAAAAGCACCGTGGACCTCTCCTCACAATTGCCACTCCCTCATTACCTCCCATCAATCACACAAACACACACGCGCCGGTTTCACAGCATTGCCTGCCGTCCCCCATTTAATCCAGATCATCAGTCACACCACAGACGCCCGGTCCTGATGTTGAATGCAACTGAAGTGTGTATCAACGAATAGGAGGTCTGGGTATCCCTGACTACCTCACAATAATACTAATACAGCCTGTAACTATACCGTAAAATATTAGACTATATGATCTGGCATTATAAAAGAAACTGCATCATTTCACATCTTGCTATATGTGCTTTTTCAGCCACAGTAAGATATCAGTAAAACACATCACGTAAGGTCACTTTTACCTCAGGAAAGCTATTAATTATACATAAACTCGATATCAGCTAGACAAAATAACTAGAGAGAGGCATTGTATTGCATCCATTGTGTTTCACTTAAAGGTGCCACAGACTGCATTGAGAGAGTATTTTAAATAGTTGTCTGATATGTACATAGAAGGTATGTAGCTTAGGTAAGGGGAAAAATGCCCAGAAATGGTTTT